>PVKP010020092.1:0-41300 GCA_004027715.1 Plecturocebus donacophilus | reverse complement strand
CTGACTCTATTGTTGGGGTGAATGCAGCTGGTTACTTTAGGCTGATTTACCACTACGAAAATTCTAGGGACATTACAAATTATACTAAATCCACTCCACCAGTGCTCTATAAGTGGAACAATGAAGCCTGGGTAACAGAACATCTGTTTACAGCATGGTTTACTCAGTATTTTAAGTCCACTGTTGAGATCTACTGCTCAGAAAAAAAAAGATTTCTTTCAAAATATTACCACTCCTTGACAATCAATCTGGTCACCCAAGAGTTCTAATGAAGATATACAAGGAGATTAATGTTGTTTTTATGTCTGCTAACAAAACATCTATTCTGCAGCCCATGGATCAAGGAGTAATTCTGACTTTCAAGTCTTATTACATTTCATAAGGGTATAGCTGCCATAAACACTGATTCTTCTGATGGATTTTGGCAAAGTAATTTTAAAACATTCTGTAAAGAATTCATCATTCTAGATACCATTAGAAACATTTGTGATTCATGGAAAGAAGTCTAAATATCAATATTACTAGGAGTTTGGAAAACGTTGATTCGGTTCAAAACTTCAGTGGAAGAAGGAACTAGAGATGGGATACAAATAACAGGAGGAGTAGAATTAGAAGTGGAACCTGAAGATGAGACTGAATTGTTGTAATCTCATGATGACACTTTGGTGGATAAGGAGTTGCTTCTTATGGAAGAGCAAAGAAAGTGGTTTCTTGAGATGGAATCTACTGTGAAGATGCTGTGAATGTTGTTGAAATGACAGCAAAGGATTTACATAAACTTATTGATAAAGCAGTGTCAGGGTTTGAGAGGACTGACTCTGATTTTGGAAAAAGTTCTACTGTGGATAAAATTCTGTCAAACAGCATTGCATGCTACAGAGAAATCTTTCATGAAAGGAAGAGTCAATGTGACAAACTTCATTACTGTCTCATTTTAAGAAATTGACCCAGCTACTTCAATCTTCAGCAACCACTTGATCAGTCAGTAGCCATCAATACTGAAGTAAGACTCTCCACCAGCAAAAAGATTATGACTTGCTGAAGGCATATGTTAGCAATAAAGTATTTTCAACTAAGGTATGTACGTTGATTTTTTTACATAATGCTATTGCACCCTTAACAGACTACAGTATAGTATAAACATAACTTTTATATACAGTGGGAAACCATCAAATTTATGTGACTAACTTGATTGCAATATTCTTTTTATCGCACGGTCTGGAATGGAACCAGCCACATCTCCCACGGATGCCTTAATTGATTTAATAGTAAGCATTCAAAAACACCCATAGTTTTCCTCCTATCCTGACTATTCATCACTTAAAATAAGAAATACAGGTAGCATATGATGAAAAATTAATATATGACTAGAAAATATAATTTTAAAGGTAACATTTAGAATGGCAATTACAAAAATATAAAGCACCTAAAACTAAATCTAAAAAGAGTGTATACATATCCTTTATATAAAATTGTAAACTCTATTGAAAGACATTAAATAAGAACTAAATAAATAGAGTTACTACAGTTAGGGACAGAAAGACTCAGACTCAATATTCTAATGACGGCATTCTCTTTTAATCAGCCTATAAATTCAATGTAACTCAAATCAAATCTCAACAGTATTCTTGTGAAACCTTGAAAGATTATTATAAAATGTATATGGAAGACAAAGGCCTAAGAAAAGTCCAGATACTCTTCAGACACTTTTGCAGAAGGACATCTTTAGGGATGTGTCCTGGCCAATACCAAGGTTTATTAAAAAGCTATAATAAAGTTTGGTTAGGGCAAAAGAGTGGCTAAAACAAATGCTTAGAAATGGATTCTAAGTTCCAGAAAAATCATTTTTCCATATTGAAGAAAATTAGAATAAATGCCTACCTCACACTCCACACACACACACACTCCACATGGATTAGAGAACCTAAATTTGAAAGGCAAGCAAAACAATAAAGCCCTTGAGAAGATAACAAAGGAGAATATCTTCATGACATCAGGGTGGAAAAAAAAAGGCTTTCTGAAACAAGACACAGAAAGTGCTAACCATAAAAGATTGATAAATTCAACTACATTAAAATTAAGAAGTTAGCAGAAGGTTGGCAAAAATCCAACTTCTATGTGGTCTATAAATCTATTCAGCTTCCCAAAGGCATAAATAACCTTTGTGCATTCATTGGAACTATGTTCTGACAATACATGCCATAGCTCAGATTCAGCATATGGTTGGCTCATCTTTGACTTTGTCCACAATTAGATTATTAGCACTTCTGGTTTAGCCAGAGTCTATTTGAATTGATATGGCTTATACCTAGAACGTTCATGAGTAGACATAACAATGCTCAGAATAACATGGTCTGCAATTCAAGTCAAGCACCACCACATGCCATCATTATAGGCACTGCTACACAGGGAACAGGATTGTACAGCATCTCTTCCTCACCTTCTGTGCAGTGTTCTTCTATGTTTATGTTCATTCACACCACAAAGCTCACTCTTGTTCTGCTAACTGCTGGGATTTAACTGCTACTCCAAAAACTACCAAGAGAAATATATTATCAGTGAAAGCAAGGATAGAAAACCCTAGGGTAGATCAACTTCTAACCCCACAAGAGAAGGTAATCTACTGTCTCCAACACAGCCATGATTTCGTACCAAAAGCCTCCCTCAGTGAGCCTGTTAATCTTCCATTCCTTTCTCCTCTCATTCATTCTACCATGCATTCTTCACCAATATTCTACCATTCACTCTACATGCTGACATAAATACAATAATATATGAAATAGTCTGAGACAATAAAAAAGAAAATTTCACCCACATGACTTATGTTTAAGGTGATGTAAACATTTTCAAGATGTCCCTCACGTATATCAAAAGAGATGTTTCTGTTAGCATGATAGTATCTCATCATAACATTGTTACTGATAGTAAGTTATTTCTTGGGGACCCCAAGGAATGGAACCTCATAAACTTTCAAAGCATTTCATGTCAGGTTACTGAGTAATTACATAGGACTGTAATTTTAAAATTTCCTCTTTGGATGAAAGCAGTTATATTTATAATTTTTCATATAATGGAAGTAGAGAGCTCTAGTGAATCAACCATTTTAATAGGACAGATTTGGAGAAGTAGTTATTGTTAATGATTTTAAGAGATGTCAATAAAACATAGAAATGACTTTCAACAGATAATTATTATAATTCACTCCCAAATCCAGATTACAAAATAAAGAACTGCAATAAAAAATGATTTTCAAGTTCACTGATCACAAAGAATTTCAATATTATCTAGGGAAAACAATTTACCCTAATCATTTTACTCAAATTAACTTATTGAACCACAAGAGACTGAACACATTTAATTCAATTCAACTGAGCAGCAACTTACTGAGCATCTACTACATTCCAGACCCCACAGTTAAAAGGGGAGGCCACATTTCCTTCCCCTAAGTAGTTCATAAATGTCCTTTATTCCAGGATAATTATTAGGCAAATACTATGCTTTCTTATTATCTATATAGTGACTAGCTAGACAGTTTATAAATGTCCTTTACTTCAGGACAATTATTGGACAAAATAATATTTCTTTCTTATTAGATATACAGTGATGAGCTACAAAGTGAATGAAAAATCAATGGAATTGTTTAGGTTTGTTGTGGAAAACATATTCAAAGGAATTATCAAATTTAAGATAGTGACTATGTCTGCCAAGAGAAGGTGACATATGATCAAAGAGGTTACTAGGAGGTTTCAACTGTATTTGTCTGGCTTTATTTCATTAGCTGAGTGGTAGGCACAAAAATTTTTTACTATACTGTTATTTATACTTTTTGTATATCTTAATGCCAGAGGTCACAAATTTGTCTGTGTGAAAAATCAGACTTTGGCAATGACCTTGAGCAGTAGTATATAAATAACTCCCACAAGCTTATCGTTCCAATAATGGAACACTGGGCATAAATAGGTTAATAGTCTCTCCTACATTTCAAATCACATAATTTTCATGATAGAATGAAAACTGCTCTTAAAAGGCTTAAGTGATTCCCTACATTTTTCCCAATCTATTTCGTAAGACATTGAGAGATGCTACTTGAAATCAAAGGTTCTATGGCAAATGAATTTTTATAATTCTTCAAGAGTTAAATGACTTTCTTTAGTGCAGAAAATCTCTGAACCTTTAACATGTCAGCAGATATCACATCTTAACAAGAACAGGATATATAATTCAACACTTTCCAAAATTTTTGAACATGGAACTTATTTTTCCCTCTGAGCCCTCTTCCTTTTGAAATATTCATAATGATCTTAGGGGACATTAGTGTTCCTGGGACACAGTTTGGAAAATGCTCTACAAAAATAAACCCATTTCAATACATGTTCTATATTACCACTGTACCCAACTATGCCCATCCCTAAGCCAATAACCATCCTTCATGCTCACATGACTTTGTCCATGCAGTCCTATCAGTCTGAACTGCCTTTAAGCATTGAGAAACTCCTGGTCAACCTTCAAGACACAGGGGAAATGAAGCCTTCCCCAACCTTTCATTTCTCCAGGTAGAGTAAATTACCCCTCCAGAAGTTTCCATAGCTGTACAGATATTTTCCACACCACATCTCCTGCTGCAACAGTTATTTATGCATGAAACCAGGTCCCTAGATGGTAAACTGTGCAACTGCATCTTGGTACTCTTCACAACGCCTAGCACAAAGCCAGAGCCAAGCAAAAAGTAGGTGCTCAGTAAATATTTGTTGAATGGGCATAGAAGTGAAATTTACGTGCATGACCAGAATTTTCTTCTTCAATTTCCCAGATACTCTCAATGCATATTCACAGCTTTTCCGTTTTTATTTTCAATTGCAACACTAAAAAGAATAAAAACAGACATAAAGACTGAATGTGACAAAGACTGAGACAGAAATGAGGAGAGACAGAGATAGAGAAAGAGAAAAGAAAGAGATGGCTGAACTGATGGATACCAAATAAACAGATCACGAGTCCATTCAAAAGATTCAGGCACCAATCAACAAAGAAAATCATAAATCAATATGAAGCTCTGAGCAGATGCATGGGTTTGGTAATTTACAAGACTCACTGTAGGTGGACAAAATGGCTGACTTGGGTTCACTCTGAACTACTTACAGATATCTGAGAGGACCCATCCCCTTATTTTTAAACCCTAAATTAAACAGCCCTCCTTCACCACCACAACATTTTCATCATTTCAGCTGTCATCTCTTCTATTCAGCAGAATTTTATTTCTATTTTCCTTTCTGTTTATGAGACTCCCCCACTGGCATTGCAGACTGGTTATATGTCAGTTTCAAATAAAATAAAATAATAATAATAAAAGCAAGCTGGCAATTTCTTTCCAATAGAATATGCTACATATTTCATAAAATAGAAGACATAGGAGTTTTATGATTCCTGAACCAAAACCTTCCCACATCTGAAAACTAAATGGAAGAAAAATACAAAGAACATGTCAAAGAAAAAGAAACCTGAACATTTGCTCTCCAATCAAAGGGAAATATCCAGGTGATTAATTTGATTAATGAGTTGTTTTCATTTTTTTACATGAGTTTATATCCTGATATGCATTTCACAGATTCAGTTCAGCGAGAGTTTTCATGGATATAAATGTACATACCAGAGGAGGGGTTTTCTTTTCCTACTGACATGCTTTTTTCAGTACAGAATGTCTGGCTGGCTCATGCTCTTAGCCTGACAACACCTTCCCTGCCAAGTTTTATTTATATTTTCAAGCCACATCTCTATCCTGGTATAGGAGACAATCTGGTCTAGTGAAAGGAGCACTGGACAAGGAGTCCAAGAATCCTGAATTGCGATGGTGCCTCTCAGCTATAAAGTTACATATCTCTGCAAGCCTGACATTCTTTCAATCTGTAAATTGGGAGAGTTGACGAACACACCTCTAGAATTCAATCAAGGTCATTTTATTTTCCTCAGAATACCTGTGGTAAAGTAAAACGGCATGGAAATTTTAATATGATGTGTACTTCTACAACTCCTCTTCACAAAGAGCCAAAATGTATAATGAAGTATTTCCAACAAAACAAACCAAAACCTTTGCCTAAAATCCTAAAATATCTCTTCCTAAAGACAGACCAAATACTATTAGGATACTTAAATCTCAGAATATCAATGATAGAAAACTTTTTCATTATCTAGGGGAAGGATTTTTACCTCATTTGAAAGATAACATTAATAGCTAAATAACCTTACATGCTAGGTATTATTCTAAGCACTTTGTGTTAGTCCCTGTAATCTTCATAATTTTATGAGGTGAAGTACTGTTATTTTATTGTAAAGAAAACTAAAGTACAGAGAAGTTAGATTAGCTAGCCAAGGCCACACAGCTTGCAGAGCTGGTGGAGCTGAGATCTGAACCCAGGCAGTTCAGAAACCAAGTCCCAACTCCTTATCACCTGCTATACCACTGTTTAGTTGGAGAATCTCTGCTTATCACAGCTAGTAACTGCAAGAACAGTAATGCAGCTTTTGCATTAATAATTGCCTAAACAATTATTTACTAATTGATTACTAATTGTTCCCTGATTAATAAACATTTTCACAAAGTAAATAAATGTGAATCAATACCAACCAACACCTGATAGAAACTGCCACAGAGTCACAAGTGTTCAAAATGCCTATCATTACTGCATTCTCTGTTGATGATAAGGTAACACCCATTTTGTGTTGCTAGCATCCAAAAATGGGGAAATACATAGCTTGCTCCTATAGAATGAGTCTTAACTATTTCATTATTCTCCATTAAATTTTACAGCCACCCTGGGAGATAGCTAGGATCACTTCCTCACTCAGAGGCAGCATAACAGTGGTTAGAACAGACCCTAGAACCAAAATAGCTGGGTTTAAATCCTAGTTCCATCCCTTATTTGCTGTGTAATCTCACACCAGTTACCAAATCTTCCTGTGCTACAGTTTCCTTATCTAGCTAATACAAATGAGAATACTTCATCCTAGGGTTACCTAAAGATTAAATAAGTTAATATGTGGAAAGTGCTTAGAAGCATTCCTGATTCTTAGTAGTATTCTATAAAAGTTAATTATTCTTTTTTATTAACATGAAAGGTGACTTGCCAAACATCACAAAGTCAGAAGTAACTGGATTCAATCCTGGTCTTCCAACTCCAAATGCCATTCACTTTCTTGAACAGAATTCCATGCTGTCTATTACTAAGAGTTACCATTATCTTGAAATCCTGCTATGAGCCAAAGCACCCAATCATATGATCTTCCCCATAAAATTGCTCCAAGACCCACAAGGTAGGTTACTTTGTCCGTTTTGCAGATGATGAAAGCAAGGTTCTGGGAGGTTAAGTGATTCATCCTCAACTACTTAACCACTGAGTATTCTTTGTCTTACTAAGTCCTAAATAATATTTAAAGTTCCTGACAATACCCTTCCATGTATGCTATTTTTAAAGTGCCATCTAAAAGACATAAACTGTGATTTTCTTCCTTTGTTTGCTTTTATTAGTCTTAGAGAAGGATTAAATCCCAGTAAAAACAAAATGTTTGACTTGAGTGAATTATCAAAATGAAATGCTGCCTCCATTACATTCTTCCATCTGCCTGCAGGGTGGCTCCAAGCATCTTAAATCTACCAAATGCAATTTTTTAGATGGGTACTATCAGGTACCAAGCCAAACACTCACTCATTTAAGAAAAATTACTTTAGAGGGCAAAGGGGAATGAAGAAGAATATTCTTCTCTGGGTTGGGAGGAGAAAATGAACAATAAGTGATACAATCTCTTCCCAGCAGCCTCACACAATGGTGTGTCTTGCAAATGAAACATACTGTGAAACAGCTTGTGAGATGAGCTTCATCAACAATAAGTAATTTTTATTCAGATTTTATCGTTGAATACAATGAACATGATTAAATGTTTCAGATATGCCTATTCAGACCTTAAGCAAACCACTAAAAAATAAAAACTGCTAAAAATCATCTTCTAAATCTGCTTTAGGAAGAGATTTAATTGCCAACTCGATGTGTAGAACTGAATTCCCACTTGATAGCAGCACCGTTCTCAAGAAGATGGTCACAACATATTTGCACTTCCCACCTCGGCCTCTTTTTTCATCCCTGCGGATCCTCCCAGAGTTGCCAAATAGTTACAAAGTCAGTCCTTTCAAACCTTTGCATTTTGAACTTCCTAAACCTTTAAGAGAGCCTCTGTGTATAGAAAAGAACAATAGGCCTTCAAAAGACATTTCTGCGAATTCTTCAATACTCCATTTCAATGCCGGGGTTTCAAGCAAGGACATCAGCAGACAATTTCTGATTGCTTAGAAGTTGACTTTTATACAGCTTTGATTAGGTCGTCCTTCTCAATAGGAAATCCAGAAAGTCTTTGATCCCTTTAAGTTCCCAGAATTGTCACCAAGCCTTGTCAAGATAAGGAGTGAAAGAGGTGGGGGCTGGGGGGCCCAACTCCCTGTGACATCTCCGAACCCCCATTTATATTCGAACCCCCATCTGTCTTGGTGCCTGAACAGTTCCGGTGCCATCCAGAATCACTCATCGCGGGGATCAGAAAAACAATGGGTGCTAATTCAAGGGGTGGGGATGGCTTATAATTTTATGGATTTCCCAAAGACCTATAATTGGTATATAAGTGTACCAAGGTGAATTGGATAATTAGGGAGTTCTGACCGTAAGCCACCTTTATACGATTACCTGAAAACCTTAAGTGTAGTAAAGTGTAGTGGAACCCCCACACGGCCTTTATTCCAAACTATCCACACTGTGAAAGTGCGTTTAACTGCCCAGCAGGAGCGGAGCAGGAGGGAGGGAGAAGCGACGGCGTGGACTCTCGCCCCGGTCCCAGTGCGCAGGCTAGTAGCTGCACTGGAGCATCCAGCCCGGAGGAGGGCTCGCCCCGGTCCAGATCCCAGGCAGAGAAATGCGCTCTTGCTCCCCAAAGCTCTAAACTCGCCCCTCTTTCTAAAGGAGCTAAGCACAGGCGTGCGCCGACATCCAAACGCACACGCAGACACCGACCCACGCGGGCGCGCACCCCAGCCTCGGTGACACACGCCCGGAGCGCAGAGAGATGCTGGCTGCCGCCGCGGAGCACGGAGCGGTGGGCGGGCTCCCCCAGCGTCCCCACCCCACGCCGTTCCTTCAGACTCTCCCAGCCCAAGCGGAAGTGCCCCGGCAGACCCCCAACAATGAGGACTTGTGCGGTGCGGCCGGGGGCTGGGGGTAGTTCACACGGAGTGAAACGCACACAGTCTGGAGGCTCTGGGAGGACGTAAAGCAGCAGCCAAGTGGCAGCCGCCTCTCCAGGCAGCGTTCCCTCGTACCCACTGCCCCCGACCGGGCCCACCGGCACCACCAAAAAATAAAAAAAGAAAAGAAAAACGGCCTTAAAAAGTGCAGAGAAAAGACGCGCCCTCCCACCGGGGGTCACAATAATACTCCGGACGCAGCCAGCGGAGGCAGAGTCCCGGCTGCAGCAGCCACCTTGGTTTTGAAATTTACTTTGTACACTCACCCGGTGGCCCCTTTCAGACGCTGCGACACGACCTCCCCCCATCTCGGACTCCCTGACTCTGGTTTCTCGGCGGTTGACACCCTCTGGTGTGCCTGCTTTATGAGCCAAACCACAGAGATTTAAAGTTTCCCTGATAGGAGGAAAAAAAAAAAAAAAAAACACTGAGCTCTCCATCCAAGTCAGAGCGTCGAGTCTGGAGCACGGAGAAGGAAGAGGGGCGGGCTGGAGGGGACTAGGGGGGGGGGGGGGGGGGACTGGGGAGTGGATGGAGGCAGACGGGCGGCCAAGAAGAGTCCACCGAGGATCCGAAGGAAGGCTGGGGTCCGAGGAACGCGGGATCCAGTCCTCAGGTGCCCGCGAAAGGGCTGGGATGACTGGGATAGAGCGGTCGAAGCAGAACCGCAGCGCCGCCGAAGAGCGGGGAAGTGAGAACGGGGTTCGGCCGAGTGAGGAAGAGGGTCTGGCCACCAGCAAAGCGGGGAGGGAGTTTCGGGAGCACAGGACGGCGGGAGAAGGCAGGCTCGGGGATGAACAGAGCCAGGAGCGCAGCAGGAAAGAGGGAAAAGGGGTCCTGGAGAGAGACGAGCGTCTGGGATGGACAAGTCTGGAGACAGGATCGCGCGTGGTCAGAAGTAGGGAGACAGGGGCGCGGGTGGGGAGCAGGAGACAGAGAGAAGAGTCGCTCCTCTCCTCCCAGCAAGTGGAGGGAGAGGGCGAAAAACGGCTGCGTTCGCCATCCTCGCAGCACCCCCTACACAAACTGCCTAGTGGCGCGTCCCCGGAGCCCTCCTCCGCGCCTGGGGCCCCAGCGCAGCCTCCTCCTGGCTCCCCGGCGGCGCGGTGTCCTCGCGGGGCACCGGCCGCGCCTCACCTCGCCTGGCCCAGAGCATCCTCCTCCGCTGCCGCAGCCGCCCAGGAAGCGGCTCCCCATGCCCGGCGGGCGGCGGCACTCAGGCGCGCTCTGCAGCCCGGGGAAGCCCGGGCGAGCGCCGAGCTGGGTCCATCCTCCCCGGGAGCCACGGGCCCCGCGTCAGAGCAGGGGGAGGAGACCGCCCCGCACGGACCCGCCTCCCCCCGCGGCCCCCTCCCCGCCGGCGCCGCTCACCTGCTCGCGCGCCCCTCGCTCCGGCCTCGCGGCTTCTGCTCCCTCCAGGGCGCTCTGTGCGCAGCCGGAGCGCGCTCCGAGAGCTCAGCCGAGTCGCGGTGGCGGCGAGGAGGTGGAAGAACGAGCGAGCGAGCGAGCGGGGGCGCCGCGGTCTGCAGTCGCGCCTCCGGAGCCCCTGCGCTCTCTCTCCATCCCGGCGTGGAAGGGGGAGAGCCGAGCCGAGAGCAAGGGGTCCCCGCCCCAGCTGCGCCGGCGTGAAGGGGGCAAGGGAGGGGCGTTGTCACAAAGTACCCAGTGTTTTCTCCCCCATCACCGTCATCGGCCGCAGCTCCGCCTGGCCTCCCTCATTTTTCTCTAGGTCTACCCTTTTATCCGAGCCCGGGAACATACATATACCCAAATATATGGAGGGTCAATATGGGCGAAAGAAACCACGAGTTGAGTCTCTCCGAGGGCATGCTGCCCCCACGGCCCTCGGCAGGAGGGGGCGCTCGCTCCCAGCCGCCGGTGCTGTCTTGACTGAGGCTTCCCAGGCAGAGTTGGGCAAGTGGGGCGGGAGAAGGCTTGCATGCATCACGTTCCCACCAGTCCCAGGGAGAGGCCCGTGCTCCTGCGGGTATGCAGACCGCGATTAACTCCCCTACTCGTTTCTTAGAATGCCCGGGAGTAGACAGTCCTCTGCTCCGAAGCTGTGCAGGAGTCGGCTCCTGCGAGTACAGGGAGTTGCTTAAGGTCTTAGCTTACAAAGATCCTAGAAACACCAAATCGCGGAAAATATTGCGGCAATCTGAAAGTTCTTCCACCCTGAGACTGGATTAAACTCCAAGAAATGCCCGTTGTGTGGCGTACCTGTCTCCAGAGGCCTGAATGCAGGAGGAGCCGGTGGCCGGGTAAATCAAATCAAGTGCATAATATGCAGATTCTCTCGGCACACCAGCTACCCTGCTGGACCCGGGTGCAGAAAAGGAAAGCCAGAGGCAGGCAACCCTTCCTTAAAAAGTTTACTGTTATTCTTTTGGGGGCCACACTCCTGTCTTCCGGCTGTGTAATAATAAATCTAATGTGATGGATTTGTGCTTTTCTGTTTTGGGGTTTTTTCTTTTTTTAACCCTCGTAGCTTCTGTCATTCACCCATGAAAATTTAATGAAGCATTTAGGGTTGTTACCTCCAGAGTCAATGGACTAAAAATATTTAGCCTAATGCACTCCTTGTGGAGCCAGTAGGTCCAGGGCTGGTACATACAAAGTCGTCAAGAGACCGTCCCTTTCTCCACAAAACTCACGACCCATTAAACTGATTCCGTAATAACAGCTTCCATGCAAATGGAGGCCTGGGCAAACGGAGGCTGCCATGCACCACCTGAAAAGATAGCAATTTACACAGAGACGAGAAAACTGTGAGGTCATAGCAGGATGCATTCTTACAAGAAGAGTTGATCAGATGAAACTCTGAAAAAGGTGGGAGGGAGGTCATATCCCTGATACTACTCAGTTTCTAGCTACTTCTAAGTATGACCAGATAATCTAAGGGTGGGGAGTAGGGAAACTATCCCAAGTCTCTCAAAGGTTTACAAAGTTCTAGAAAGTGGGGGCAGTTGATGGCAGATGTGCTTCTACACTGTGTAGGAAGTTCAGGCTTACCAGGCAACTCAATTAAGATTAAGTTTAGTTTCTTCATCTATAAAGACACACTTCAAGAGTCTAAACTCAATACCAAGAAAACAGGCACAAATCTGAGAAGACATGGTCGAAACAGCGGGGAGGGAGGGTAGAAAACTGTTATGCACTTCAGGTGGATTCAGCTGTGATTCGGCTCACCTGTGGATTCAGCGAGCTGAAGTGCAGAACAGTTTTCTATCCACCTGAGGGTGCTTTGAGGATAGCCTTGGAATACGCAAACCATCTACATGCATCTTAAGAGTCTACTTAGAAAACCTGCCGCCTTCACCTGCCTTTCACTTTGTTTGGCTTTCAATTGACATTTTGTTACAGACTTTGAAGGGAATTCATGACACTAAATTGGCCAAGTAATGGAAATACAAGACTCTATCTCTGCTCAGTATTGAAGGAAGTCCACTGTGGAAACTGGACAAATTCAACAGGGGTAAAAAGCAAAGCTTTTCTCAAATCCAGGCATAGCATGTAGATGCCAACTGCATACAAACTACTCACCAATGATCTTTCCAGTTAAACTAAACCAAATTTTAAAGGAACATTTTAAGTTATGGTATTAAATATGTCATGAAACAAGTCATCTAAGAATTAGGGTTTTTTTTCTTCTTTTTAAAATAACAATGTCATTTGCATTAAGTGTGGCATAAGAAAAAAAAAATCTCAGTGAACATTTCTTTATCATCTACCCTGAGAAACAGTAAAATAAGAACAGCAAAGAAGTATGTATTGTTTATTATGTTCCAGACACAATTATAATACTTTCCATATATTAATTATTTAGCCTTCACAACAGCCCATTGGAGAAGGCACCCTTATTGTACTGGATAGAGTATGGAGTTTGTAATTTAATGGGCTTGATTCACCTTTGACAAGTTACCTCTGTGTACATCAAAATTCTCAACTCTACAATGGTGATGGATAACACTTGCTTCTTGAAATCACAGTGAGCCTTAAATGAGATAATATATTGGACGTGCCTGGCACTGAATAAATCAGTCACCCAGTAAACACTGATTATCTTCCCAGAATAATTCTAAAACAGTTCGTTTTAAGTTGACAGGAATTTATGGAGTCTGTTCTGTATATCAGGCACTGTGGTAGGCATTGGGAATAATGGTGATAAATCAGAAACAGATTCTACCTTTGAGGATCTTGGAGTCAACCAAATAAAAGACATGGGCATGAGCAGCCTGCACATGGGGAAAATGGAGTTTTATTGAACTTTATATAATTTATAACTATGTACATGATTTTCAGGATATGCAAAGGAGAAGCCTATGTAAGTGCTGTTTGAAACTGACCTATGATGGAAATAAAAATCAAATGTCAGAAATCATAAGTCCTACTAGCAATTACTACTTCTCCAAAGAAAGGAATGCAAAGAAGCTTATTTTGTGTATTGTATTTTATTTACTTCTGTTTATTTCTATAATTGTTTCAACTATAACACTCAATGGCTAAAGTGTAATAAAATTGTATGCTGTAAACTATGGGTATTTTTCCTTTTCTGTAGCTCTATTGAGGTATAATCGACAAATAATGCCTCAATATTGTATATATCAAAGGTGTACAAGATGATGTTTTGATATAGGTATACATTATTAGCACAATCAAGCTAACTAACACATCTATACCTTCACATAGTTACTAATTTTGTACATGTGATCAGAACGATTAAGATCTACTCTCTTAGAAAATTTCAAGTACATAGTGCATGATTATGAACAATAGTCACCATGCTGTACATAGATCTCCAGAACTTACTCATCTTATAGCTGAAGGTTTTTACTCTTTAACCAAAATACCCCCATTTTCTCCACTCTCTAGTCCCTGGCAACCATGATTCTATTCTCTGTTTTTGATGAGTTTGATTGCTTTAGATTCCACATGCAAATGAGAGCATGCAGTATTTGACTTTCTATGTCTGGCTTACTTTACTTAGCAAAGTGTCCCCTAGGTTCATCCATGTTGTCACCAATGGTAGGATTTCCTTCTATTTTAAGACTGAATAATATTTCACGGTAGACATATATACCACATTTGCTTTATTCATGCATCTGTTGACAGTCATTAGGGCGATTCCATATCTTGGCTATTGTGAATAATGCTGCAATGAACATGGTAGTGCAGCTATCTCCTTGAGATACTAATTTAAATTCCTTCGGCTATATACCCATAAGTGGGATTGCTGGAACATATGGTCGTTCTATTTTTAGTTTTTGGAAGAACTTGCATACTGTGTTTCATAATGGCTATACCAATTTACAATCCTACCAACAGCATACAAAGGTTCCCTTATCTCTTCATCTGCACCAACACTTCTTACATTTGCCTTTTACATGTATATGTATATATACAATATATCTGAGACAGGGTCTCACTCTGTCACCCATTCTGGAGTGTAGTGGTAGCATCACTGCTCACGGCAGCCTCAAAGTCCTGGGTTCAAGGGAACCTTCTGCTTCAGCCTCCCAAGTATCCTCGGACTACAGGTGAATACCACCATGCCAGGCTAATTTTTAAACAGTTTTGTAAGGACAAGGTCTCGCTATGTTTTTCAGGCTGGTTTTGAACTTTTGGCTTCATGTGATCCTCCTGCCTCACCTTCCGAAGTGCTAGGAGTGTGCGGTGACATCTCATTGCGGTTTTCATGCATTTCCCTGATGATTCATGATACTGAGCACTTTTTACATGCCTCCTGGCCATTTATATGCCTTCTTAAAAAAAATAAAAATGAAAGTTTATTTGGGTCCTTTGCCCATTTAAAAATAAGGTTGTTTGTTTTCTACCACTGAGTTATAATGAGTTCCTTATATATTTTGGGTATTAACCCCTTATCAGATACATGGCTTACAAATATTTTCTCCCATTCTATAGATTGCCTTTTCACTTTTTTTGATTGTTTCCTTTGCTGTGAAGAAGTTTTTAGTTTGATGTAGTCCCACCTGTATACTTTCGCTTTTGTTGCCTGTTCTTTTGTGTCATATCCAAAAAATCATTGTGAAGAACAATGCCAAGGAGCTATTCCTCTGTGTTTTCTTTTAGGATTTTTATTACTTCAGGTATTACATTTGTCTTTAAAACATTTTGAGTTGATTTTCATATAAAATATAAGTATTCAATTTCATTCTTTTGCATGTGGACATGCAGTTTTCCCAACACCATTTATCAAAAAGACTATCCTTTCTCCTTTATGTGTGCTTGATGACTTTATCAAAGATTAGTTGATAGTATACAGCTGAATTTATTCCTGGGCCCTCTATTCTGTTTTATTTTTTCTATGTGTCAGTTTTCATTCTAGTATCATCTTATTTTAATTACTATTGTTTATAATATACTTTGAAGCCAGGTATCATGATGCCTCTGGGTTGTAATTACCTCTTAGGACTGCTTTAGCTATTCAAGGTCTTTTGTGTTTCCATATAAATTTTAGAATTTTTTTTTCTGTTTCTGTGAAAAATGTCATTAGCATTTTATAGGGATTGTATTGAATCTATCAGTTGCTCTGGATAGTATGGATACTTTAACAATGTTATTCTAGTTCATGAGCATGGGATATTTTTCCATTCATTTGTTACCATGTCACACTTCCTTAATTTCTTTCATCAACATTTCAGTTTTCAATGTGCAGATCTTTCACATCCATAGTTAAATTTACTTCTAAGTATGTTACTCTTCGTGATATTGTAAGTGGAATGGAGTTTTTCCAACACAAATTATTACACAGCCACAATTCATTAAATAGTGTGTAGTGCTTGCACATGTCAGGCATTTGGGAATATTTCGATATAAATAAAGCTCTCAATACAATTTTTAATAAGTTTCAGTAGGAATGCTCCTAGCAAGCTTAATAGAGATATAATATGCTCAAAGTAAACTAACATAGAATGCACACGATTTCAAAGGTATGTAATTCTCCCATTCTTCCTTTCATTCAACTTCATGTCTATACTCAGATTCTATATTTTAATAAGAAAGTTCTATCCTTTATTTTAAAAATATGTTTACTGATTGCTTACTGTATACCAGGCATAATGTTAGGCATTGGCAGAGAAAGAACCAACCAACAAACAAAAACTTGTCCTCAACAACTCATAGCCAAGTGAAGAAAACACATAATCATATTATATTGAGATGACTACTGTGACAATGCCAAGTACAGGATGCTAAGGGAGCATCAAATGGGGCATTTAACCCATGGTAGCATGTCAAGAGAACTTGATGAAGGAAGTGATGTCATCCTGAAAGATAATTAGGTAATCAGGTGAAGCAAGAAAACGTATTTTAGGCCAAAAAAAGATAGAATGCAAAAAGGCAAAAAAGAGACTCCTCTCTGAGGGTGGCTATAGTTTATAGATGCACACATGAACAAATTACAGAGGATTTTATCTGCCATGATCAGAATTTTTTAATTTAGAGTGAAAACAAAATGATCCACTTAAACACACACACACACACACACACACACACACACACACACACACACACACACCAAAAAAACAAATATTTTGCAAACCTTGTTTTACCTACATTTCAAATACTTTTCTTGTATGGCCTGGACATAAGTAAAATGTCTGATAGCTGTTTCTCTTCTGAGATCAAAAAAGCAATGAAAAAATATTTCTATGTGGCTTCATCAAAATAGAACATCTCTTCTTTCATGATACCAGCCTTGCTTGATTCCAGCGAAAAGTTGTGTGGCAGCATTACTAAACTTGACTCTGGTTTACAATAGCTATAAATAGCACTCCTTTCATTTTTCCAAGGAACAGGTAGAGGACAGCAGCAACACAGGCAATCGTATTTATGCCACCAGTCTGCTCTCTTTAGCTAAATGCACAGTAGAAACAAAAGTGGAGAGCTAAAGTGATAGTCAAAAAACTCTTATGTTTCAATACAACCCCTCAATTTTTATCACTCAAAAAGTGGAGTTTAAGGTGATATTAGTGCTTGAAAATAGGAGTAGACTAAAAGCTTTAAAAAATGGCTGAGTTTCCAATGCTTACAGAGTATCAGAAACAGAGAAGAATCAGCATAGCATATGATGTAGCCACCACATGTTTTGTAGCCTCTATGTTAAAGATTAAAATTATTACAGATATTTGTTGCCTGACTCTCTGGGGCCATTTCTCCTTCTTCTAAAACAACACCTAGATTTCACTGGGAAATCATTCCTTCACCTGGTAGTTTTTTCCCATTTAATTTTGATAGACCTGAACCAGCTCCAGGTGGTTGGACAGGTGACTCAGTCCAACACATTTCTTGACCAGAATTTAGAGATGGTCAGATGGGTAAACTGTGTATCAAAATGTAGGGCAACTGGAAAAAAAAATGCTTACTCTTTGTTACTGGACTAGAAACTGGAAAGTTGCTAATCCTATAGCTACAGAAACCCATTCCATGAAAAAAGTCTTTGGAAAATTAAGGTAACCAAGAAGAGGACTAAGAGGTGGGGAAATTGAAATTTATGAGAACACTGTTGAAGGATATGGGTTTAGCCATGCCAGAGGCCAAATTCCATTGTTTCCCATATTTTTCTGTTATATGAGCCAATATGTCCCCTCTGCTATTCAAGGTAATTCGAGTTGTTGGATTTCTTTTTGACTTTCAACCAAAAAAATTCTGTCTAATACACCAGATAGTATCTGCTTCCTATATATCATTCAATTTAATATGTAAAGCACTCTAGAAAGGTATTTGTATTTATACTCACCTTTGTTCTAAGAAAAGCATGAACTCTCATTTTACAAGTTAGAAATAAACTCAGCTTAAATTATTTATCAAAAGTTAAATACCTGTTCAGACAGTTGAAAAATGAAAACTTAAAATATCACTTATAACAGCACAGAAATAGATCAAACAAAAGTTGTGCAAGCTTTTTTCTCCAAAATTTACAAAACTTTGATGAAAACAATTTAAAAAGATCCAAATAAATGGAGAGACATACAATGTTCATGGTTTGAAAAACTTATTATTGATTAGATGTGACTTCTCCCCAAACTGAAGTATACATTCAGCACAATCCCAATAAAATTTCTAGCGCACTTTTTGAAGAAACTGACAAGTAAATTTAAAAATCTATGTGATAATGCAAAGAGACTTAGAATAGCCAAAACAATCCTGGGAAAGAAGAGCAAAGTTAGAAAGTTTATCTTACCTGATTTCAAAACTTACTAGAAAGCTATAGTAATCAAGACCATATGGAATTGGCATTAAAGACAGACAAATCAGCAAATGAGAGAAAATAGAGAATACAGAAATAGATCAATGCATATGCAGTCGCTTGATTTTTTTTTCCAAAGGTGACAATGCAGTTCATTGAGGAAAGTATTTAAAATATGGTACTGAAACAAATGGATAAACATATGGGAAAAAATCAGCCTCAAGTTCTTCCTCATATTATATATAGAACAAAATATAAAAGCTAAAATGGTAAAAGTTCTAGAAGAGAACCTTAGGGAGTGTCTTCATGATTTGGACATATGCACAGGTTTCTTAGAGAGGAGACAAAAATCACTGAACATAAGAAAATGATTAATTGGACTTTATCACAATTTAGAATGTTTGATGATCAAAGAAAACATTAAGAAAACTTGATGGTAAACCACAAACTTGGGGAAATATTTACAATACATATATCTGACAAAGGACTTGAATCTAAAAAGTGTACAGAAATTCTTCCAATTAATAGTGAAAAGACAACATAATGAACAGAAAACTTCGACAGTTCACCAAAAAAAAACAACTGTAAATAAGTACATGAAAAGATGCTCAATATCACTCATCCAGATGAATATGCAAAGAAAACTGTAATAAGACACCACACTCACTAAGATGACTAAAATTTAAGCATTTGAAAGCATTAAATAATTGATGAGGATGTGGAGCTTTTTATACAATGCTAATACAACTGTAAAATGGTATCACCTTTTGGAAAATTAACTGGCACTTTCTTATAAAGTTAAACATCCACCTCCTCAGGAGTACATGTAGGTATTCCACTTTTAGGTATTTACCCAAGAGAAATAAAACATATATACACACATATACTAGAAAACATATAACAGCTTTATTCATAATAGGTTAAAACTGGAAACAATCCAAATGTCTATGCACAGCACAATGGATACAAAAATTTTACAATATTCATACAGTGGAATATTATTAAGAAACAAAATACACTACTGACATATGCAGCAATATGGACAAATCTTCAAAACATATTGTGTGAAAAGAGACAAGTCTGACCCCAAAGAGGGTATTATTGTGATTCCATCTACATGAGGCTCAAGAACAGGCAACATAAATCTACAATATGAAAGTTAGAATACCAGTTGCCTCAGTGGAGGTAGGTTGCTTGGAAAGGGGTAAAAGGAAATTTCTGGAATAATGGAATAAACATATCTTTAATCTAGTATTGGTTATATAGGCAAGTACAGTTTTGTACCATTTAACAACAGGGATATATTCTGAGAAACACATCATTAGGCAGTTCTATCGTTGTGTGAACATCACAGAGTGTACTTTCACAAATCCAGATGGTACAGCCTACTACACGCCTAGGCTGTATGGTATAGCTTATTGATTCTAGGCTACAAACCTGTACAGCATGTTACTGTACTGATTACTGTAGGCAACTGTAGCATAATGGTAAGTATTTATGTATCTAAACATACAAAAGATAGAGTAAAGAAACAGTATAAAAGATAAAATATGCTCTACCCATATAGAGCACTTACTGTGAATGGAGCTTGTAGAACTGGAAATCGTTTGGATGGGTCAGTGAGTTAGTGGTGAGTGAAAGCGAAGGCCTATGACATTACTGTGCACTACTGTAGACTTTATCAACACTTTACATGTAGGCTACATTAAATTTATTTTTTAAACTTGAACTCTTTTGTTGTTGTTGTTGTTTTTGAAACAGAGTCTCGTTCTGTCACCTGGGCTGGAGTGTAGTGGCATGATCTCAGCTCACTGCAGCTTCCGCCTCCCAGATTCAAGCAATTGTCCCATCTCAGCCTCCAGAGTACCTGGGACTACAGGCACGTCCCACCACGCCCGATTAATTTTTGTATTTTTAGTAGAGATGGGATTTTTGCCACATTGGACAGGCTGGTCTTGAACTCCTGACTTCAGGTGATCTCCCTGCCTCGGCCTTACAAAGTGTTGTGATTACAGGTTCTAGACTTTTTTTTTTTTTGAGATGGGGTCTCACTCTGTTGCCCAGGCTGGAGTATAGTGATAGGATCTCAGCTTACTGCAACCTCTGCCCCCTGAGTTCAAGCAATTCTCCTGTCTCAGCCTCCTGAGTAGCTGGGACTACAGGTGCCTACCAGCACACTAGGCTAATTTTTATAGTTTTAGTAGAGATGGGGTTTCACCATTAGTCAGGCTGGTCTTGAACTCCTGACTTCAGGTGATCCAACTGCCTTGGCCTCCAAAAGTGCTGGGATTACAGGCGTGAGCCACAATGCCTAGCTGTGCTAGACTTTTATACAACAGACAGCTAGCTTAGTAGGTTTGTTTACATCAGAATCACCACAGACACACGACTACTGCATTGTACCACCACATTATGACTACCAGAGATATTTTTCAGCTCCATTATAATCTTATGGGGCCATCGTCATATAACTGGTTAAACTGCTCCTAAGAGCTGCGCATTTCAATATGTCAATTTTGCCTTAATTTTAAATTTTTTCAAAAGAGCAGGCACAGAGAAAGTGGGGCAGCTGACCAGCCCCTACAATCCTTGTGGGCACTGTTCTACGATGGCTCCTGACAGTCACTTGAGCTAATAGTGCAAATCCTAAATAAAATGTTATAACCACAATATAAACAGGATATTCTATGTTGTGCATGGCACTGCCAAGGCAATGAATGTGTAAAAAAAGTACCCTTTAAATTTCATTAATGTGAGAATGGTTACACCAAGAGGGATGCACCCTCTACAAAATGGAGGCATTGTCCAGTGACGAAGTGGATACCATCAGAAGGTAAAGAATTTCTGGCACAGGAGTTAATAAAAACATGTGAGATGATGGCTTGGCAGAAATTTGATAGAGAAATGCAAGCTTCAGATGATGAAAATGAATGGGGAAAGGATGAGACTTTGAACTTCTCCCAAACTTTGATATTCTGTGATTCCTGGAAGAGTTCTTGTCTACAAGTTCTGAAGCCAGAGTCAAATTTCAAATGGTTTTCTTCCCTTCTGTCCTAAAGGCCAATGAAGAGGTCACAACTCTCTTCCGGAAGGTACAGGCCACACGATTGAATTCACATGAAAATCTCACAAGGGAAAAGTCACCACTCTTCCCTTGAAACACAGTGATACAAATCACACTTTATAAAACATTTTTAAAATAAAAAAGAATGTAATTGCTCATTGAATTGTAATATGAATGCAAATTAACTTACTGTAATTATACTGTGCAATTTTCTACTTTAAAAACTTAGAAAATGGAAGAGACCTGATAAGCAATTTGAACTGTAATTCTTAACTGTGTTCCTTCATTATGCAATGGTTACCATAAGCAATTTGCTTTGTTTTACTGTAAAATGTTTTTAGGTCATACCTTTCCATGGTCAGAACTCAAATGATACCATTCAATACATACAGATACCCATTCCTCCCAGCCTCCACAAGTGCACTGTAAAAATAATCATGATAAAATTAGTATAGCACAAGGGAATTTGTGAAGGATTCTTAATATATTTTCATTTTGGAACCTTTATCACATTAAATGTCTCTCTAGCCATGCCCCCAGTATATTTTTAACAATCAAGGAGTTCCTGACCAATCAGGAGTCAGATGATCATATTCATGGTGTAATGGCAAGATTCTGGCATAGAAGTAAAGAAAATGCGCTCTAGTTTCCACTCTACCTCTGTAACTAATTAATTGTGTGACCTTCCTTGTTCTATCCCTCATTTCCCTCATCTGTAAATTATAAGGTTGGGCTAGGTGGTTTCCAGCTTCCATCCCAGCCCTTACAGATTGCTCTGTAGCCACTCTCTGCTTTGCATTGTTTAAGCAACATGAGTGACAGGAAATGAATTTCTTATTTAGAATTAATGACTGTCTGAATGAAGCACAAGCTCTTTAGTTCACTCAGTCATTCATTGCTAAAGAGTGTCTAACACAAAGATCATCTGCGATGATGCAAATGTAAAAAAATAATAATTACCTATTCTCATACTAACAATAATTTGCATATGTAGTTCCCGCAGTGTGAATCCTGTTAAATGCAAGGCATTCATACAGAGAGCTAGGGATCTCATTAAATGAACAGTGCAGTGAAACTGGGGTGAGAAGGCTTGGAATCACAGGACGGTGGTTTGGTTTTTTCCTATGGCCAATAACCATACTGGGCCTCAAGAACTTCATCTTCCTTGGATGCTGTGAGGGTTAAACAATAATGAATAGAAAAGCATCTGGTCACTTATATTTGCAAATGTCTAATTTATTACTCTCAACAACACCATGAAGCAGGCGCCACTATTATCTATTTTCCAGCAAAATAAAGAAGGAGGAGGAGGAGGAAGAAGAGGAGAATAACTTGCTCAGGGTCACAGCCCATGACTCCTGTCTGTCCTGTCTATCCAGAGAAATAGTAACATCCCTTTATCTTCTGGAGTCCCATGATAATATATTTCGTTCATTTTCTGTGCAGGACGTATATGATCTTAGGGAACTATTTCCGTCTTTGTGGAACTAACAGTACTATGAACCTCCATTTCTTCAGCTGTGAAATGGAAATAAAAGTACCTGTATTATTTTATAGCATTCTCTTCAGTTGCCTCTTACTTTAGCATTCATCCCATCATCTCCACCCCATTCCCTCCTTCCTAAAAAATCTCAATTCCCATTTGGGGAAGTATGTGATTTCTCAGAGGTTAACTGAGAGAATAAATGAGACATTTGCAAATATGAATGCCAGATGCCTTTCTATTTATTATTGTTCAGCCCTCACAGCTTCCAAGGAAAATGAAATTCCTGAGGCCCAGTATGGTTACTGGCCATAGGAAAATGGAGTGTAGTCAGAGGATGACTACACTTTCAGCTCTGGGTTGCAGCACATGACCCAAGCTAAGTCAGTCAACACATTCCATCTCCTTGGCCAGAGTGGTTGATTCAAGGATGGGTAGAGAACTTAACCTTGTCTAAGTAGACTGAGTCTCACTGCTTTTGCAGAAATACTGAAATTAAAATGCCCTCTTTGCCAGATATGAATGGGGAAGAATGTCAATAGCATGTAGCCCAGGAAGCAACAGCTTAGTCTCCTAAAGGAAACAGGCCTTATGATAAAGCTGACTCCAAGGAGATCAATGCAGAGAAACCAAAAGAAATAAAATCCCTGTCTCATCACCAAGTCATTGCCTAAAGCCAGCATTACCTTAATAATAATTTGAGCAAATGTATCCCTTTTAGTATTTAAGCCAGCTTTAGTTGCAGTTTTTGTTACTCTCCACCAAAGCCCTGCCATCGACTCAGTAATGAAGCCATGAATGAGAAACTGTAAAAGGCTACACATGCATAAGACTTAATACTGGTGATTAAGATAGCAATGACAACGATGATAGAAGTCAAGGAGGAAATTAATGCCTTTTAACAAACATGGTACTGGAATTTCACATAGATCAGAAGTTTCCTTCAGTGGAAAACAAAATTAGTTCATTCCTCCATGTTTCCCCAATTCATCTTATAATGTTCTTTCAAAAACATACTCTTGTATGCCCCTAATAAAACCATGCCAGATAATGGATTTTTTTCCTGCCCTCACCTTCTATTTGTTTGCCTCCATGACTTTGATCATGCTCTTTTCTCCTCCAGGCTTATTCTTTCCTATTCCCATTTTTTGAAATTCTTCTCAACCTGCAAAATCTGGATGACTGAAACCTTCTCTGACCACTCTCTCTTCTTTGATTCCTTTCTGTATTGTACCTACTTCTAATCTTGATCCTGCCATGTGTTGGAGCCATTTTCACATGTCTGGATTCCCCACTGAGATTGTAATCTCTTAGAATAGATGCTAAGCTACTTATAAACTGCAGATAGAAAGAGCTGCATGCAACATCTGCCACTGCGCTGATGTCCAGGGTGATTCAGCTGATGTGGTCCTAATTCCACCTTGAATAGTCATCCATCAAAGGCATATGAGGAGCACCTTTTGAAGAGATGGGAACTCCTTTACATTCAGGAATTCCCAGGCAGTAATCCAGCTAGGGCTTGTGAAGAAAGACAGGCAAGTGGTGACAGAGCAAAGAGGAAAGGAAGGAAGAAAGAAAGGAGAGGGAAGGAAAAAGGTAGGGAGGGAGGGAGGGAGGAAGGAAGAATGGAAGAGAGGATTCTGGTTTAGGGGATGCTGGCAAAGGATGCTAAAGGCAAAACTGTCCAGAGCTCTTGTCTGCCTTCTTATATTTACGGTGATGAGACGTGCTCAGAGGTCCTGTTAGACATTGCTGTTCTCCAGGGAGTATCTACAGGGTAATTACAAGTCTAGAGTCTCTTCTGTATGTGTTCCAGTTAGCTGTATTATTGTATGTTATAAATATAGAATAAAACATGAATAATAATTGAGCATATGATTTGAAATTATAGCTTTATTTCTTTTTATAATTTGATATCTTATTTTAGATGCAGGGGGTACCTGTGCAGGTTTGTTACATGGGTGCATAGAATGATTCTGAGTTTGAGGAGAGATCCTGCCAGCCAGGGAGTGAGCATAGGACCCAATAAGTGGGTTGTCAACCCATACTTTCCTCCTACCCTCATCTCTCTAGTAGCCCACAGTGTCTGTTCCCTTAATGATAAAAAATATATAGGCATTGTTTGGCTCCCACTTATAAGTGAAAACAAGTGATATTTGGTCTTCTGTTTCTGTGTTGATTTGCTTGGAAGTATGGTCTCCTGCTGCATCCATGTGACTGCAAACGACATAATTTCATTCTTTTTATGGCTACACAGTATTTCACAGTGCACAGGTACCACATTTCCTTCCTTCCTTGCTTCCTTCCTTCCTCCCTCCCCCCTCCTTTCTTTTTCTTTCTTTCCTTCCTTTCCTTCTTTCCTCCTTTCTTTTTCTTCCTTCCTTCCTTTATTCATTCCTTCCTTCCTTTCCTTCTTTGCTTCTTTCCTCCTTTCCTCCTTCCTTCCTTCCTTCCTTCTTTCCTCCTTCCTTTCTTTTTCTTCCTTCCTTCCTTCCTTCCTTCCTTCCTTCCTTCCTTCCTTCCTTCCTTCCTTCCTCTTTGCAGGGTTCTCACTTTGGAGAGGCTGGAGTGCACTTGCCTGAACACAGCTCATTGCACCTTCAGCTTCCTGGACTTAAGGGATCCTGCTGCCTCAGCCCACCAAGTAGCTGTGACTATAGGCACATACCAACACACCTGCCTAATTTTTGTATTTTTGTAGAGATGGGGCTGTTCCATTTTTCCAGGCTGGTCTCGAACTCCTGAGGACAAGTGATCTGCTTGATTACAGGTGTGAGTCACTCACTGTGCATGGCCGCCACATGTTTTCTTTATCCAATCTACCATTGGTGGGAACCTAGTTTGACTCCATGTCCAGTAATGGGATTACTGGGTAGCTCTGTTTTAAGTTCTTGAGAAATCTCCAACTGCTTTTCTCAGGGGTTGAACTAACATTCTCACCAATAGTGTATAAGTGTTTCTTTCACTCCTCAGCCTTGCCAGCATCTGTTATTGTTGGGCTTTTTAAATTAAAGCCATTCTGACTAGTGCGAGATGGTATCTCATTGAATGGCTTTGATTTGCATTTCTCTGATGATCGGTGATGTTGAGCATTTTTCATATATTTGTTGTATAGGCTCATTTCTAATCTTAGTTCTGATACTGTGAAGGTGTGAATTTGGTTGAGTTCCTCAATTCTCAGCTGCACTTATCTGAGATAATAAGGGAGATAATGAGAGTTATAAATGCGTACAATAGTAGCTGATTCCAGTGTCTATTTTAATTGTTAAATAAAATAATATTTGTAAAAATGTCATACTAGTTGGTATATGGTAATGTAATAAATCAGTAGCTGTCAGTAGTAGAGGTCGAAGTAGTAATCATTAATTTAGACATGGATTTCTCTCTTTGATTCACTCAGCTGTCTCTAGAAAAGTGACCCTTAGGATAACAAGCACACCATATTCCAGAGTAAAGCCATGAAAGACTTTGGCAACACTGCCAAACATCCTGGTATTCAAACTTTCTAAAATAATGACCTTGGCCCTGCCAGGTAAGCATTAAGACATTGGTAGTTATTGTATTTGAGTGAGCATGTTTTTGCTTGTTTGTTTTTTACAATCAATAGTCACTAATCAAAAAATTTCCTGTTTGCAAACAAATCTGCTTGGTTGGCATATTATACAAGATCGGTTTCAAGGTGATTACTATAAAAAATATTACTCTTATCCTTTTGTGTTTCCATATTATGTTTTCCAGAGAGAGAAAGGGTAGAGAGCCACAGCTGGCATGCCCAGAAGTGTCAATGTCCCTGGGCATTCCCCATAGGGGTGTGCTGCCCCTGTGAGTGTCATTTGCCACATGTGGAAAATCACATCATTGGAAACTATTTTAGAAGCTACGAAAGCAGGTGATTGAAAACTGTCAACAGATTTTGAACATTTGAGGGTAGGGTCAAATTTCTGTAGCAGACACATCATTCTGATAGCAGCAGGAAGGTTGCATAATGTGTCCTACCCACCCTTACTTCAGGTATTTCCTTCCACTCCTTCCCTCATTATCTGCTGAGCACTCTCCTACCCCAACAGCACTTCTCACAGCCCTGAAAAAAGAGCCTAAAATCTTTCATGTTCATTTTAAAAAAAATACAATTAAACAAGTGTACCATGGGTACATAATGTTTCTTCTGGAAATAAGTTAACATATCCTGCCAAATTCTAAAAGAGGACACTTAATCATTGGGAACCTTCCATATCTGGACTTACTCCATCAATCACAATGTTTATGCAATTTAGGGATATATGAGTCTGTCGTTCCTGATTATGTGCCAGTTCCCATAGGTTTGTAGTAGGAAGGCCCAGGTCATAGGGGAGACAGATAGTATTATGACCAAAGGACCATGAGAAACAGGGCCATCTAAAAGAGATGCTGCTGGAAACACAAATACTCATATGTAGATGTCTCTTCAAGGCTTCTCCTTGCTCTCTGAACATACCATGCACTTTCATATCTCTGGATGTTTTTCCTTATGCTTCTCTGTCTCCAGGAAACGACCTTCCCTACTACTTTACATAACTTTCTTCAAAGCCCAACTCAAATGTAGCTTCTTTGGCACTCTACCAACCTACTCCAACTCAGGCACTCTTTACTTGCTCTCTCTCATCTGTATTGCTTAGTTATTATTAATCCCCTTATTATGAGCACACTGGCTAAATGCCTGGCCTCCAACAGACTAGAAGCCAGCCTTGAAGTTTCCCTCTGTTTCATTCCCCTATAGCCAGTCCTTGGGAATTCCCACCTCCATCATCTCAAAGCTGTTCACTTCCATCATCTCTTCTGTCATGAGCCTGGACCAACCACAGGCATCTCTTGCTGAGTTTCCTTTCCCCTGTTAGCATTTTTGCTTCTCTACAACATGGGTTCGAAATATTTGTCACAGTAGCAGTTTAGAAACATAATTTATATCCTGATGATAATGTGTTGAAAACACATCAAAAGTTCCTCGTTGCACTTACGTTTGTAAAATCTTGATGAAGCCTTCCCAGGCCTTCTATCATCTGCCCCATCATCAGCTTACTCTATGTGTCCCTGTTCCCTGTACCCCAGCTACAGTGGCCCTCGTTCACTTCTGCTGGGTCCCCACCTCAAGGCCCTGGAAAAAATGTTCTGTTTACTTGAAATAGTCTCCTCCATCCCTCCAATGGCTTCTCCCCAGGCACCTACTCTTATATACTCTTGATGTTCCCCTTTAATATCACTTTTTCAGAGAGGTCTGACCTGACCCCCATCCTTAGCAAGGTCCCTTTGTTATAATAATTCAAAATATTCTGTAATTTCCCTTAATAGATCTAAATAGAATTTATAACTATATATTTATTACTATATAAGAAGAATGATTATATTTTACAATTGTGTCTTAGCTTAATGTCTGTTTACCTCAACAGATGGTAAGCTTCATCAGGGCAAAAGATTGTATTTGTCTGCTTGTTATTTTTGTGTTTGTTTGGTCACTATGGTGGATTGAATATATTGACTATGTCCTAATCCCTGGAATCGGTGACTGTTACCTTATTTAAAAAAAAAAAATCTTTGCAACAATCTAATTAAGTTAGGATCATGAAATGAGGAGATGATCCTGGATTATACAGGTGAGCCCTAAATCCAATCACAAGTGCCTTAAAAGACACACACAGAAGAAACAGAGGGAAGAGGAAGAGGTAATATGACTTCAGAGGCAGAGATTGAAGCGATGTGGCCACAAGCCAAGGAACACTTGCAGCCACCAGAAGCCAGAAGAGGCAAGGAACAATTCTCCCGTAGAGCTTTTATAAGGAGTAGGGATGTCAGCTCTTTGATTTCAGAATTCTGTCCTGCAAAACTATGAGAGAATATGTCTATTGTTTTACGTCACTGTGTTTGTGGTAGTTTGTTACAGCAGCCCTGGGAAACATATACAGCCACCTATATATTCCTAGGGATGGTCAGTCACTATGTTGAATAAATGAACAAATGAATGAGTGTTCATCAAAGAAAGGTTGTATACATTCATCATTATACAGCAGAACTCACCACGGTGAATAGAAAACAGTGCTCAAATTATTTATTAACTTACACTGAAATGGAACTCATTTTACAAAAATAAGCATTTAAAAATGTTATGGATATATAATATTTTTAGAGAATGCATATGCAGAGGCAACTTAAAGGTGAAACTAGACAAATTCCTTCCTTTAAGGATGAAAATAGTAGAACTGAGAAGGGTTATCTGGCTAACCCAAGGCCATACAGCAAGCTCAGGCTGAGGAAATTGTATTTACTTAGATAGTTCCCATACCAGCATCTACTAGGGTGTCTTCCCTAAGTACAGTCCCATCATTCTAATTAGAATCATCTGATATATTGCTACTATCTATAAAGACCCCAGCATTCATTGTTACTAAACTAGTTAGCATGTGTAGGTCTGCACTGATAATGTAATAAATATTGAACCAAATCCTAAGAACTGTAAGATAAAAATTTTTAGCCATTCAAATTTGAAAGAATCCAAGAGAGAATATTGACATTAGATAGACATTTACTATACTACATTTTACTTGATTTAATTATGAGTTCATTTCTGATATTCAAATATTTAAGCAGCTTATCAGGCATTATCTATTCATTTAAGAATTCACCCAAAATATATTAAAATGCATAAAATAAACCAACTCACTTCAGAACTAACCTTTCCTACTTAATTTCTGACTTGGGGATAACTCCACTTGAAGACTTTCTAGTGATTCTAGTTTAGGTTTAATGCTTTCCTACGTAATGGTACATGATAAAAAAGAAAGAAAGAAAGAAAAAAGAAACCTTCATCTCTTTCTATCAATACAAAAGGAGTATTCCAAATCAGTCTTTCCTTCTTCTTTCTCTGTATGGGAATGGACAGTGTAGCACTGGGAATCAGATTATCTGTATTTATTTCACCCATCTAATTTCATGATTTCAGGTAAGTAACTTGACCATTTTGTCACTCACTGATCTACCTATGCAGCCATTCATTGTAAATTTAATAAGCATTCATTCCAACCTACATCATCTCATTATACAACTCAGGTTATTTTTTGTCATTATGTCCTTAATAGATCCATCTTCACAGTAGATGCACCATTAATCTATGTTAATACTCTTCTATAAAATAAACTATATGATGACTGCTAGAATTTTCCATATTTTTTGACGTTATTACAGATGGCTAAATTTAGAGAATCCAATTTTAGCTGGAGGAACCCAGAAGGTTGTTTAGTCAAGTTCCCACATGCACAGTGATTCTTTTTTTAAAATATATTATATGATTGAATTTATATAAAATGCTCAGAGTTGGTAAATCTGTAGAGCAGAAGGTAGATTAGTGGTTTTTTGGAGTTTGGCAGGGAGGAGAACAAGGGAGTACCTGTGTTTATTTATCTTGGGGATGATAAAATCCACATTGATTCTTAATTACTCACACCTATGTAAGCTTATCCATTATATCCTTAAGTATCCTTTGTACTGAAGCCTTCAAAATCTCCCTTAGAATCTGTTTCTCCAAACAAAGAGGTCTGGTTTTATTTATAAAATCCATATTTTTCTCAGTCATATGTTTATTGATCAAAAAAATTTCCCAAGTACCTTCCACATGAATGACACACTGTGCTAGGCACTGATAATAAAGGAATTAAATACTAGTTCTGTTCCAAAGGAACTCACAGAATAATGGAAGATAACAGATATGTTTTGCAAATTAATGTCCAGAGTCCTATAGTAGAGATGGCCACTGAGTGCTTTACCTACCCCCTCCTCAAAGAGAGGTGTTTGGGATAGGAGAGTGATCTGCAAGTCCTCAAAAGAGGGAGCCTCTGTGACACTATGAGGACAAAAGTCTCTTAGTGACTGGCCTGCTAGACTTCTTTACTGATCAAAGGGTCCCTCTAACTAATTCTTTCCAGTGACTGATCGCCCTCTTAAAATGCTTAAAGAATTTCCAAAGAGAGAGATCCTTGTGCAGACTTATTTCTCTCTAGGCAGCTGTGTGGCCACTGCCTACATGAGAAAGAAAGATGGCACCTTCGATTGTGCTCACATTTGCACTCTGTTACTCCCTCCATATATTTCATTAGTTTTTAGAGATTTACTTCTTCTGTGGGCTTTATTTTCAGAAAGCTCAATACAGATCCAAATTCTTTATATGATGGTTACACACTGTGATACCCAAATCTGATTATATCATGCTTTTATTTCAAACTGTGTAATGGCTCCACAGTGCCTACGAGAGAAAATGCAGTCTCTTTGACCTGGAATAGAGGCTTCTGTGGTGAGTCCTACCCACTCCACAGCAGTATCTCTTATCAGACCCCCTCACACATTAGCGGCCAGCCAGGCAGAACTCCTTTAGGCTGTGGTCAGAGAGGAGTCATTGAAAGGCTCTTGGTGGAGATGTGCTAAGATTTGATCCACATTTTAGGATTCTTGTTCTACATTCCCTGAGTGAAGCAATGATGTCAGGGAAGTCTATGTATAACTCAACTTGCCTCCTCAAAATCCTTCTGGAATGAGGCAGGCAAATAAATAAATAAGGAACAAAATGTTTCTATATCTTGTCCCTAAAAAAATAATTGCAAAGGATCCCCACTGTATTTAAGATTGCTTCTGGGAAAATGTCAAGCTGAAGGATTGCAGGCAGCCTCCTTGAGTCACCCTAGTGACAATCGTTAAGCATTCTCAGATAATTAGGAATCTTGACAAATCCTAAATTTCCTAATAACCTAGTAATTTGTAGAAATAGCACACTATGTGCCTCAGGCAGTATAGATAAGTGCACAAGGGTACATATGTGAAGTATTGTAAGTGCTCAGTTGTTGTATTTTTCTTCACCCATTTATGAAATGTGCTTTGAAATTAGATTTTGACGTTATCTCTGTCCTTTGCGATGAAATAAAGTATTGAAAAACTTACACCAGTTGAGCAACAACACAAACTACTCTTCCCTAGTAGGCAATAAACTAGTAAGAGGGAAAAAACCCTTCAGCAAATTGGGAGAGTTATATTCAAAATAATTCAATCTGTAACTAACAACATTTAACTGTTAAATTATTATATTGAACAAATAATCACAGGATTTGTCACCTTTGATGGATTTCTTAATTCAATAAATATTTGTTAAGCATCTATTACATTTAACAAAGAATAAACTGTTGATCAAGACACTGTACTTGCTTTCAAGAAGTGGAGTATGCCTATTTATTTTGAAGTCTTACTGGCATGAAATAAAAACCAATATAGGACACAATTTGATCTGTCTTCCTCCTTCCCAATAGCAAGCCAACTCTGACACACACACGCACACACACACAAACACACACACACAACACAGACATACAATGGTAACACTGATTAAGAACAAGCCTTGCACTGTAATTGACCTCAGTCCTAATTTACTTAACTTCATTGACTTTATGCTCCAAATGTTGGTTACATGTTCATTTCCCCAAATCTGATCCCAAGGTTCATTTTCCCATGGTCACACTTTCTTTTTTGTGCTAGATGTTGGACTTGGATTTTGATTCCTCCTGAACAACAGCATTTGCATTTGTCTTGAGTAAACATTTACCTCATCTCATCTGGAGTTCAAAGGCTATGACCCAGTATCAGGAGAAGAGGCACAACTTGCCCCTGCCCATTGTTATCACATGATCCCATCTAACAGCCCAACATAATGATCCCACATTTCAAAGAAGTGTGTGAATCTAAGAATCATGACAGAACGTGAAACCTAAGTCAGGGTTCTACTTGTTCTGTGAGATTATGAAAACATGCAAATATGACATTGAAATAGTGACTAAAAACAAAGAAACTCTACGTATGTTGCCTTATAAAGAATCATGTTGTCACCACATTAGTGGAGTCTCCGACCCCTTCTTTATCATTTTAGTCTCTCTCTCTCTCTCTCTCTCTCTCTCTCTTTTATACACAGTCTTGCTCTGTCATCCAAGCTAGAGTGCAGTGGTGTGATCACAGCTCACTGCAGCCTCAAATTCTAGGGCTTAAGAGATCCTCTTGACTCAGCCTCCTAAGCAGCTGGGACTACAGGTGCATATCACTGCATCTGCTTATTTTTATTTTTTGTAGAGATAAGGTCTTGTTATGGTGTCCCAGGCTGGTATCAAACTCCTGGCCTCAAGAAATCCTCCTGCTCTGGCCTCCCAAAGTGCTAGGATTATAAGTATAAGGCACCATGCACAGCCCTTTTAATCTCTTTTAGACTTTATTTCATAGAAGATTCCCAGGCAGATGGCTGATTATTTTGGTGTCTTTAGAGGTTGTTTTCCAATCCTACCAAAGGGTGGAAAAATCTTGAGAATATGTCATTTTTGTGTCTATTATTTTTACTCAGCTTATGAAAACATGACATATTTGACATCACTTGCTATAATTGTTAAGTTAGTTTTATTGATTCCAGAATTGTTTAGAGCATTAACTATACAGCAGGCTCTGTATCCAACCACTGGTGATATAATAGCTAATAATACAGCTATGATCCCTTCCTTTAGAAAGCTTACTATCTTATGTAAAGGACATTTTATATATTAGGCTCATAGATGTATACCAGGTTATTTTGCACTAGAGGCTTTTAGAAGAGGTCCCTTATCCAAAACTATTAAAGCTATTTATGCTCCTGAAATTGTTTTGGTAAGGCTCAAAGCCTTACTATTAATAAACTGGAAGATAGTGATTGAAATGTAAAAGAATATGGGAGAGAGACTACCTTGGCTTAAATTCACACTAAAGTATAAATGACTGACACTCAGTATTATTTCATAAATAGAATTCTTGATGGGAGAGGGGCAAAGAAGAGGGTACACTAGGCTATGAATTCAGGGAATCATAGTGAAGAGAAACTAGGTGTTACAAGAAGAGGAATTGCTTTCCAAATAATTTAGCTCATGGTCCTTTGCAATATTTTTTGCTGGAAAAAAAAAATACTCCGGACTCGGAATTCTGGTTTCTTGTTTAGGCTCTACAACTTTCCTATGCAGCTCAGAATAAGTCAACTGACCTCTTAAAGAAAGATTTAAATCACGTGTTTATTAAAAGGAGTAACAAATTCTGTCTACCACCTCACAGATTTGTTTCAAAGTCAGTACTGGTCACAGGCTATCCAAATGTACCGTGCTAATGAGGCAGGACCACTTTTATACCATGGCAGATACCTCTAACCATCTTCAAAGCATGAATGAAACACGTGCAGTTCGTGGTGCTGATTTACAGTTAATTATAAACACATAACTCTTCTTTGTTGCTCCAATTTCAAATGTGCTAATTTCACTCTTTTAAAACAATGAACTTCAACTTACTTAAAGCCATGCTTTCAGATTACAATGAACAGACCATTCCCATACATCCATCAAAAGAATTATTGTGTCACAGAGCTTATCTTACACTTTTGAAATAAATGTGTTCCAGTAGGATTGGCTGTTTCCGTTATCTAATCATCCCACAGTTAACATGTGCAATAGACATTTCACTTAAAATGTCTTTCTTTTATGCTCTTAAAACAATTGTTTTCCAATAAAGATTGTTTCTTCTTTCATATTGGCCATGATTTAATCGCAGGTCATGAAACTCAATGGGTTTGTTAAATCCTTCCTGCCAGCATTCCTTACAGGTCTCTTCCTTGCCCTGGATGGGCCAGCTAATTCTTGGCCCCAGACTCCACCAGGACCACCGGCTTTGACATGCCCTTGCATTTGTCTCACTTCGGAACCCCCCTGCTTGGCCTCTTGTCTTTAGCTCTGGGAGTCCTTGCTGAGAGGTTAGCTTACTGAGGTTCAAAGACATTAAACTTCTGCCCACAGACACATGGACAGGGTGAAGCTTTAAGATTTGAACTTAAGTTTCTAAAGCACCAAAGCCCATGCTTGTTCTATCACATCCTGCTGGTTTGTAGAGCGTCCGATTTCTCCATAGTGAGAATCTTTTTTAGTGGGAAAGACCTGGGTTACAGTATTTTAAAATTTACCTGTGTTAAAAGATGTTTTGTCATGTGTAGGACAAAGAAGGCTATTTAAATTGAAATCATTTTCCTTGTATCCAAGATCTCTAAATCTCATGCACATTAAGTTTGAATTAACATTAACAAGGGTCTAACAGCTTTGATGCTGTGTTCTTAGATAATTAAATTCTTAGAAAATCATTCCACATTTGAGGGAGAAGCGAAGGACGCAGAGAGTTCAGTCTTAATTCAAAGTCACTTATACATTGTTACCTGCTGTTTCCAGGCCTTCACGGGATCAGCAGGGAGGATTTGATATTAAAAATGAGGGTTTTTTTCTCTCTTTTTTCAGGGAGGGGGTGAAAATCCTTGTAGGGGGAGTGGAATTATCAACTAGAACTCTTTCTAAGCTATCCCTTTACCTTGGCATCTCATCATATACTGGAAGATCTGGTCTGTTTTGCATGCTAAAGCTGAGGCTTGTACCAGCAAGCTTCCTTTATAACCTTATATACACAAAGTGCTTTATAATTTACAAAGCCCCTTTTCCATTCATTATTGCACATGACCCTCATAGCCACCTGGAGAAGTCTGAAAGATGGCACAGTATTCCAGAGTATCATCCCAAGAGAGACTGAACAGCTGTCAACAGGTCCCATAAGATGGTACTCACCTTGGATAAATCATCCTAAGCTATTAATAATATCTGACCCAGAGACTTAAAGTCATAAAATTAATCTTCTCCTGTCTTAAAAATGAGTAGGACTGGAATATTGACTCACAATAACAAACCTCACAAGAGACTGATGAATATACTTGAATTCTAGCTTACTATTTAGGATGAGAAATAAAATGGTCAGTGGATGTTAATGGTTAAAATCAGCAAGACCAGGGCATTTGTTTTCCCCAGACAGATAAGTTGTCAAAAGGTGTTTGATTTTCAAGGTGAGAAAGCTGAAGCTCAGAGATATGAAATAACTTGCCCTAAGTCACCCAGTTGGCAAATGAAAACAACTTGAACATTTTTATCTCCACCCCAGGGATAGAACTGCCACCAGGTTCAAACTGAAGTGGTAGTAGTGATGGTGATGGTGGGGGATCGTCTTTTTTTGTTTGTTTGTTTTTTGAGATGGAGTCTCGCTCTGTAGCCCAGGCTGGAGTGCAGTGCAATGGCGCGATCTTGACTCACTGCAACCTTTGCCTCCTGGGTCCTGGTTCAAGCAATTCTCCTATCTCAGCCTCCCAAGTAGCTGGGATGACAGACATGAGCCACCACGCCTGGCTAATTTTTGTATTTTTTAGTAGAGACAGGGTTTCACCATGTTGGCCAGTCTGTTCTTGAATTCCTGACCTTGTGATCCACCCGCCTCAGCCTCCCAAAGTGCTGGGATTACAGGCGTGAGCCACGGCACCTGGCCAAGGGGGGAGGTTGTCCTTAAACTAAGCTCCCCTCCTTGCACGCTCATAGTCTCTTATTATCCTATGTGCCATGCTCCACCTGATACATTGAGAATGGTTCATTTCATTTCTGTAGAAAAAATTTTTAAAGGGTATTACAATAGCATCTTTCAAATAGAAACCACATTTTCCTGTTCTAAATACAATTGTATTTTCAGCACCTGGCCCAAAGTAGGCACTCAGTAACTATGGGAAGAAGGAAGAGAGGAAGGAAGGAAATAAGAGAGGGAAGATGGGAAGAAGGAAAGAATAAAGGAAGGAATGAAGGAAAAAAGGAAGGGAGGAAGACAGGAAGGAAGACAGAGTGAAAAGGAAGAAAGAAAAGGAGGGAGGGAAAGAGAGAAGGAAGAATATTGTAGAAGTAAACTGGTAGAATTTAGGAGTTGATTACATGGGAAGGGGTAGAAAGAAGGGTGAGAAACTAAGAAGACACAAACAGGGATCAAGAATCTTATTGTTCGGGAGATGAAAGTTATGTCTGTGAATATTTATCATCATTTTACTGAGTGTATTTTCTTAATAAATGAGAAAGAGTTCCAATTATTTTTCTATTCCAAAGTTTATATTCAGTTCCTCTACTCGAATTACAAGCACGAAGAAGATTTAACTATATATGCAATTTCTGTATTCATGTATGAGAAAACCTGCTGAAGTGCTTTTAAATAAGACTCAAATGCTTCTGGCCATAACCTTTATAAAAATGTATTCTGGTTAGTTGGAGAAACACCCCTGTGCTCATATTTCGGAGCTACAGGAGCCCCATACTGTTTTACTGAAAATTGTTATTCAGTATATTATCAGAAAGCGTGATGCAATTCTGTAGGTTTGCTGATCTGAAGACAGTTAAGGAATTGGATACTCAACGACAGCTCCAACTTTGTAAATCAATTTCATTGAGTCCTCAGATATATTGTTAACAAAAACATAACAAAAAATAGGATAACAACAGAAACTAATTTTCTCATTTAATCAGCTTCTTTGTTAATTCAAGCATAATTTATGTTAGAGAAGTCTAATCACATTGTATATGAATTTTGCATAATTTGCATTAATTACAATCTAAGATGTAAGTGCGTTATGTAGTATTCTATGTATTTTTAGTTTACCTCACAGAAAAACATATGGCTGCTTATAGCAGACATGACTTCTTTATTTCTCCAAACACATAAAGGAACAAAAACAAAATCTTACTGATTAGGTGTCTTCTGAAAGAAGATAATCTTGTTAATTCTACTAGTTTTTGAATCCTTGTTGAAGTAACTCCTCCCAGACTCATACACAAGTATTTCCTTCTATCTAGTTTCCTTTTCAGCCTGGTAGAGAGAACGTCTACAAACCAGGTTCCTTACTTATCGGAAACCTCTAGCTAAGGTGCTTGTGGGTTAGGTTGACTATGCCAAGTTCTGACTTCTGTTCTTTAGATACTCAGATGACTTATCATGAATGTGGTTCTTATTCATTTCCATTTTATACTCACAGAGCCCATTCTCGACCATCTTGAAAGGGGAGTTATAAATCACAATAGCAAAGACATGGAATCAACCAAACTGTCCATCAGTGACAGACTAGATGAAGAAAATGTGAAACATATACACCATGGAATACTACACAGACATAAAAAAAGAATGAAATCATGTATTTTGTGGGAACATGGATGGAGCTGGAGGCTATTATACTTAGAAAACTAACACAGGAACAGAAAACCAAATGCTGCATTTCTCACTCGTAAGTGAGAATTCAATGATGTGAACTCCTGAACGCAAAGAAGGGAACAGTCACTGGGGTCTACTTGAGGATGGTGGTGAGAGGAGGGAGAGGAGCAGAAAAAATAACTGCTGGGTGCTGGGCTTAGTACCTGCATAATGAAATAATCTGTACAACAAACCCCCATGACATGAGTTTACCTATTTAACAAACCTGCACATGTACCCCTGAACCTAAAATTTAAAAAAATTGGAGTTATAAAGGAGAATGAGGAAGTCTCCATAAGCCAATATAGCAGGTTGTTGAAAATAGTTACCTAGGCCGGGAGGAAAAGTTACTTCTGTGGCTAAAGACCCCAGAAAGCTTTCTCTCACTTAACAGATCTTTACTACATGCCTATCATGCAACAGTAATTAAGCTGAGCCCTGGGGATTCTAAAATCAATAAACAAGGAGAAATCTCTATTTCAAAAAGATATCAGCCTGGTAGAGGATGGAGAATATAATAAAATAATTTCAATAGTGTGTCGTAAGTGCTTTAATAAAGATACAAGAAAAGAACAGTCATTGGTACAAAGGAGAGAGAGGACAACTTTGTCTCATGGGGATAGGACAGTTAGGGAAAGAAGAGGAGACACAGAGTTGGAGTCAAAAGGTGAAAGGTGATCCCAACATGGAGGAAGTATCAATGAGATTTCAGGTAGAGGGAAAAGGATGTTCAAAGATAAACCATGGCTTGGCATATGCAGAGGACTTTGCACCTAAGTAGCTATGCTTGGCATGTAAATAGTTCCTTGGTGCAGTAGGAATGAGATTGAAGAGGAAGGGATGGGTCGTTTCATGGAGCAGCCAACTTTTCTGTCTGTAGATCAGGTGCTGTGCTTGATATTTAATTTTCACAGACCCGAAGTAGCGATATTTATTATCCCAAATTTACAGATGAGGAAACTGAGATACATCTGGGAATAAACAGCATCAAAATCTAAACTTGTGGAGTCTGACGCTAGAGCCTTGTCTCTTAATTATTACAAGGGAATTCAGGCTTTATCTGTAGGCTATGGGGAAGAGTTTCAAAGACAGGAATATTATGATCAGAGCAGGTTTTAGTAAGAACCCTCAAACCACAGTGTTGGGAGTGAATTATATAAGGGTGTCTAGGGGCAGGAAATCACTTAGGAGACCAGTGTTAATAAGCAGGTAAGAAATGAAGACCTAAATTACTGCAGTAGGCAAGGTTTCTCCAGCACCGTGAAGCTATTTGTCGAAGGTGCCATAGTCAGCTAAATTGGGTCTAAAAGGCAGGGCTCTAGACTCCACATCACCAAGCTGCATCCTTCATAATCTCATTTAATATGGAATTAAGAGAAAAGACCCTCTCTCCTAATCTTCCATTGGGGCCCAGGGTCACAGAACTTAGAGCTGGAAGAAACCTTGGGATGATTTAATATATCTGTCATCTCTAGTCAGGGATTTCTTGTGGAACATTGCTGTTGGTTGATGGTCCATTCCCTGCCTGAATTCATTATCACAGAATGTCTTTGAAATTATTAACAATATTTAGTTCATAAACACTTATTGAATGTTGGTAAAGGCACTGTGTTTTATGCTGTGGATGCAATGAACAAAAGCTAACAGGATGCTTTAGGAACATACAATCTAACATGAGGACTCATTTCCCTGTAACATCCACCTATTGTCTCTAGATCTGTTTCCTAGTATCATACAGAGTGAGCTTATTCTCTCATGTACAGCGGTATTTCAAATAGTAAAATATCAGTGCTCAGGTATTTCATTTTTCTCTTTTCCAAGCTAAACGTTCAGTTTCTTCAGCAGTTTTTTATATAAGGCAGTCAAAGCTGCCAACAGTTACTCAGTTTTCAATGAAGAAATTGCTGAAAATTACTCAAAAGCACAGCATCTCTCACCATTAACAGACTAACACTGGCACAGACATCAAATCAGTCATAATCAGAAAGATTGCAGATGTTGTTGGCTTTGAGATTCTGATCACCAGGAATAGGCTCCATATTAGAATTCAAAGCATAAAGTAAATTTAAAATAAAAATTCTCTGATAGCTTTGCATTTATACTCAATATTAAAACAAAATTATTAATAAATTTTAATAGTCAGTAGACTGTGGTTTAAAAGAGTATTAGAGAAGTAGTTGGAGGAAGCTTCTCTCAATCTTCTAATAAAGGCAGAAAAAAAAAACTCACAAAAATATACCAATAATCAGTATCAAGGTAGTAACAAAAACTATGTAATATTTGCTCATTAACTATAAACATTGAACCATTTTAAAATGTAATGTTCCAACAGTGTGATTTCTAAGAAAAAAAAAAACACTGTTAAAATTATATTTTAAAATAGTTTCTGATTCTAAGAACTTTCTGATTCTAAAAAAGATGCTTCTTCTGGCCTTTTTAGCTATCTCCTCTCTGATTCTGAAATTTCCAATCTGTTTCAACTTGAAAACTGGACAGACATTCCTTTCCTAAACTAGACCCATTTTTGAAAGAGAACAGTAGAACCCAGAATGCCATTTCTAACCTTCCATGTCAGAATTCTCTTTTTATAAACTCTCCAAATCATAACTCCAAGAATGAAAAAGACAAACAAAATTGGATTCAGGAAGAAAAACAAAATATTAACAGCAGTGTGATGAATTCTAGGAAGCCACGTTTTCACAAGTGAAATTGTAAAATTGCCAGAGATGATAGACAAGGAAACAAGGAATCCTGTAGCAGCAAATCCTGAGTACCGTTCTTCATCTTCACTATCAGGGATCCTTCTACCTTAAGGAGGGAGGAGAAGGAAGAGCCTGTCTCAGTTCAGCATTTCACAAACACGTGGTAGACAGCAGAACTGGACTAAGAACTGTGTGCACCAGTCTATCGTCTAGATACAGATCTGTAAGAGAAATCTGACCAGCATGGCAGTGGACAGAAATTGGGGTCAAGGCCCATTCACATATTACATTTGTTAGCAAAAACTAGGTCTGAATAAATCTCTTCTGTTAAAGGATGAGTACATGGGCAAACAGAATCAACGTGAGTCGTGAAAAAGTGCTGTAGAACAAGGGAACAGGAATGACGTATTCAGATGTCTTCT
>PVKP010020091.1:0-41319 GCA_004027715.1 Plecturocebus donacophilus | reverse complement strand
GTGTGAATTTGATTTTGCCATTTTGATGCTACCTAGTTGATTTGCCCATTAGTTGAGGCAGTTTCTTCATTGTGTCAATGGCCTTACAATCTATATTTTCACCAAGATGTTTCTTCTTTTGGACACCGTACTTTATGCTTCAAACTGGATGAGACATTTAAAAGTCTTGCTTTAAACTTTTAATTATTCTTGGCATTACACTTTGACACATTATAATCCTGCATTAGTTCACTGTTTTCTAGATGTCATATGTACATTTTCCTTGGTTGTTTCTGCCATTTCCTCATTTGTATAGTTATTCAGAAAGGGACAACAAGAAAAAAACCTTATGAATCTTCAATTCTCCAAACATATACATCTATATGTATAAATGTGCATGTTTTTCGTACGTATGTACATGTGTTTGGTGTAGTTAAAATGAGATGATCAAAGTATAATTTTGTGAATTACATCATTTATTGCCGTAAAGGATATTTTTTCCACAATGCTCAAAAGGGGGAGAATAACAATAACAAATCTCAGAGAAAATATGCTGAATAGATGAGGTACATTAATTACACAGTTAGTGAGCTCTAGTTTCATGTAGAGTCCAAGTTATTAAAGTCCAATTGCTAATTAGGATGAAAATAGGCCTCTGTGGATGTGAAATCTAAATAAAATCTGAGTCACATCTTTCCAGAAGGAATTCTCGAATGAGGAATGAGACATCGTGACAAACACAGTGGATATTTCAGGTCACAGGCAAGGTCCCTCCATGCCTGTGAGCAGCACCAGTGCTGGTGGGTGAGGCTTCGGCAAATAGTTCGAAGACTGGAAGAGAACAGCCTTGCTGCAGCCTGAGCACTGGGTCTTCAAAGAATCAGGTAATAGAGATTAGCCCTGCCATAGCTTGAGCCCTTTCAAAATCTTGGGTTTATGCATGTTTTGCAATCTAGTAGTTGAGGTAGTAACTCACACATGTGGTCTAGTAAGGTGTTATATAACATTCTTCCAGGGAGAGAGATTATATTCCATGTTCTTCTCACAGCAAAACATATGGCAGTCACATATTAAGCATCTGGAATCATTTCAAAGGTACGTAACTCGTGTGTGTGTGTGTGTGTGTGTGTATGTACTAGAGAGAAAATTCCTTTTAGAATTTAAATTAAAAGTGATTTATGAGATAGGTAATGCAAATCTGATTGTCATTCTTTTGTAGTAGACATTCTTTTGTAGATCTCTCATCTTTTAACAAAAGTCTTACTTGGTTTTATGTCTTTATTTTTGAAAACTTTTAGAATTTCCTATTTCCTCCTTGGTGTTTTACAATGACACATATACTTTTATTTTTGTTAATTCATCCCATACAATATACTTTTTGAATTTTAAAATTTGTCTCTTTATTCAAAATAGTTTAAATGTTTTTATTATTAACTTCCCTCTCCGATGTTATCTGTTTGTATTGTTTTGAATGCAAAACCATTAGATAGGTGCATTTATTTTTCTCTTATTTCTTTTCATGTATTTGCTTGATGCCTATATTCTAGACTTGAAATAACTCATCCAACCATTCTCCTTAGTGTTTTATATTATAAATGATATTTATTACTAATGTAAAACAGTTATTCTACTCTATTTCTTCTAGAGTATCCTTTCTTAGTGGATTTCATCTTTAAAAATATATCTAGAAGCATTAATTGCTTTAGTAAATATTATCCTTAGTTGTTTCTCTATTATGTTTTTCTCTTTCAATAATATAAATATCTTTTATGTTTCTGTAGATGCTTCTTTGGGGATAATTAAAATTGAAATAATAGGTTGATTCAAACCATAGCAAATGAGAGTTTCCTTTGCTGTTATATAGGCTGGACTGTTTGCCCAACAGCTTCTGAATGGGTAACTGGCTAGAAACCTAAAGTCTGTTCATAGGCTATTTTCACTAGCTTGTTTCACTTCAGGGTGAATTTAGGGCCAACGAGCAAACATTTTTTTGCCCTCCAAAAGATTAAAGCAGGGAGTTTTACTCTGGGATATTTACACTGAACTCCATGCAACCCTGAAATACTTTCTCAATTTCCTTAGAGATTTTCACTTAGGCATTAAAAGAAAGACTACAGTGCTGGGGAAAAGATGGAGTAAAAGAAAGGTAAAATTTTTCTAATACAGAACTCCAAATAATCACACAGTCTGTTTCCTTTTCTCCTCTTCTCTCTGCATCTCCTCAGTATAAGCTTCCCTAGAATTCTTTTGAAAACAATGACCTCACTGTTTCTGTTTAAATTATGGAAGACAGCTTTTTGCTATGTTTCATCCACTTTGTACTCAGATTCCCTGTCCAAATTCCTAAAATTTTTTAAAATGCTATTGTATTAGTAATGTTCTAGTATTACAGATATACTAAATTTTATAATTTATCTATATGGGATATCTATATTTAAAAGTAAATAAAATGTGTCAATTTAAGCATTTAGAACTATAATCATGTCTGGATAATGAAACTCTCATAATAATTTTTCATGTTTCCTTCTCATTTCAGGGCCTGAGGCAAAGGATTCTTCGTATATTTGGTTCCAGTTAACATTCAGTTACTATCATTATTTTTTATTGCTTGACTTTCTTAATTTTGTGTCCTAAAAAAAAATCCTGTCTTCTTTTTAGTAGTATGCTTTTAATAAACATTTATATATTGACTGTTTGGACCATTCTCATGTTAAGTATCACTTGCCAGATATTTTTATCTGAAACTACTAATAAACCCTTTCTTTCTAAAATTCCAGCATACAGATAATTCTTTCAAACTCCATTCTATATACAATAATAACAGATATGGCAGGACATTGTTCCAAGGATGGTATGATGGTACATTCATCTTTGAATTCAATAGTAATAGAGAGAAATGCATATATTCAAAATATTTAAGGGTGAAATTAAAAGGACTGCAGATTGACAAGACTCATGTATTTTTTTTCCTTTTGTGAAATTAAATTAATCTAATTATTGTCACGGGTAGAGGGTCATGATTGTAAGTTGTGCAGGTTCTGGTGTTTTGAACAAAGAATTGGGCAATACAAAGAAAGAATGAAGTAAAGAAAGAATGAAGCAACAAAAGAACAAAAGCTGGGATTTGCTGAAAATGAGAGTACAATTCACAGTTTGGGAGTGGCCTGAGCAGAAGTGGCCCAATACAGAATCTTCTGTGTCCAAATACCCTCTAGAAGTTTCCCATTGGCCACTTCATATTCACCTCATGTAACTGAAGTGGTAGCCACAGTCAGTCTGATTGGTTGCAGACAGTACCCATTCAGAGACTGGAGTGAAGTTACAAAGTGCAAATAAAGACTGGACACACATTCAGTATGATTTGTTGCAAACAACCAATTTCAGCCAACCAGTTTCCCATCTGCCTCACAGAAAAGGTCAAAGGGAGTAGTCTCTGGTCCTTCTGTTACTTAGATGTGTAAAATGAAGATTTTCCTTTCAGTTTAGTTCTAGGAAGTCAATGTGAAACAGCCTTGGTTTCCCTGCCTCCAAACCCAATACCTCTGTCTCACTATGAGTAGACTTTGGAGAGATATTATAAAATCAGTTTTGACTTTTTGGAGTTTGAATTCCTCAGAAGACATCTATGTAGATGAGTATATAGGAAATAGTGCATGTGTATTGACAATCTGTGGCCTATGGATAGTGATTGAAGTAAAATTAGGAAAGAGCCATCTAGGAATAAAGTATAGAGAAAGAAGAAAAGACAGACTAAGACTGGGAAGGCAATGGTCATTGCTATGACTTAAGCTGCATAGAATATATGAACTCAACAAAGGAGATTAAGTTGGAGCGTTAAGAGAAGCAAAGGAAAAAAAGAGTCATCAAATGTTTAGGAAGGTGCAGAAAGAGAAAGTCCTAAAAAAGTCTGAAGATCATGTCCTGACTGAAAGAAAGGCATAAGCAATTGGTTGAATGAACAAATCGTTTTCAGCACTTACTGTATTATAGACATTTTTCTTGGGGCTGCAATAGAAAAAAAAATTCATGGCCTCAAGGACTTCAAAATGTAGCGTGAAAAATGGCCATTCCATAATTAAATGAAATTACTAAAACAGACAAGCCTACCAAATGTACCAAATGAACCAAATGAAAGTACCAAAAAGGACACACATAGTATGCTATCAAAATGTGTGGGCATAAGTTGTGGAAAAGTAATGATTAAGCTGTGACTAAAATATGGTCAGTCAATGTAATTCTAGCAGTGTATACATTCTCTAATACCTTAGATTTGAGAAAAGGAAGACAAAAGGAGGAAAGGACTATTGGCTGGGAACTTTCAGAGAAAATCAGTTTAATTTCTTCCATCTACAATTAAAAGGAAAAAGAAAGAATTAGGAAAACATTCCAATTTACATGCACAACTGAACAGGCATTAGATGTGTTGGAGAGACAGGAGGAAAAATATACAACCTATTTTGATAAAACTGAAAGATATTGGATCATATGCACTTGTGCACATGATGACAATCAGTTGATCACATTTTGGAACTTTTCTGTAACATTCGAAGTCATTTTTGGATCACAATTTTAAATATTTTGGTAACTAGAGTCTGTTTTACAGTTTGCCATGATACATAAACTTAAAAACTTTATAGTAAATGAAGAAATGATTTGTTTTGAAATTTCTAAAACTCAATTTATTAAACTTTTACTATTTTTTTGCAAAAACAGAATGTTCAAATAATTGAAAAAGTCTCAATAACGCCTATAAGTAAAAGAGTATGCACCATCTTAAATGGATCATTTTCTTAGTAACATTCTTAAAATTAAGCACTTTACCTACATAAATTCTTAAGTGATAGCCACAGTTTTCTTGACCTTTAGGTAGACAAAGTTTTCAGGGAAAAGATCAACTTGGCAAGTTATTAAAAGTCAAGAGGAAATCTAAATCCAATTTTTAAGAACTGGAAAAGGCCAAACATTTAGAATCTTGCAGCATTGTATTTTTCACACTATAGAAACTACCTTAAAATGGCAGTTTCAGAATAAATTCATTTTAAATTTGTCACTACGTGGCAATTTGCCTTTTCAAGTCCTAAATAATTGCTTCTACATTAGTGTGTTAGAGATTTGAGATAAATAGATAATTCTGGAGTCCCATAGTTTGTGATTGATTACCAAGGAGTTAGATATTACCAAGACACACAGAGATGCATTCGGAACACTAGAAGGGAGTTTCAGATATTTTTTGTTTTGGCAATTTGGATAACAAATGCAAATTTTTTAAGTTTATGAAAATTGAGAGAAGTTTCATATTTTATCATAGTAAAAAAAGGAAAACTAAATAAATTTTATTGAGAAGCCAAAAGACTTTATTTAACATTTGTATAGGTATTTTAGACCTAAAAAGAAACTCCCAGAGACTAAGATTTAATTGAGATGCCATGGCGATTGCTTTAAAGGCACAGAGAGCAAAGAAAAATGTGAGAATTTCAGAATTTGTTACTCTTTTTTCCAAAAGAAACAATTTCATTTTTATTGATATTATGTATCATGTCCTGAGGGGATATTTATGGGGTTCTTTTTTAATCAAAAAGAAGCATCAGCAAATAAATTTAAGAAAGAAAAGGAGTGAGAGAGAAAATAAAACAATGGCCCATCTATTCCAAATATAATCCAACAACATCACTTTATAAAAGCAAAATCAAATATTCAAAGAGGGTAAGAATTAAGCAGTATCTGAGGCTAGCCCCAGAGTCTTGGTGGTTTTTATTGTTATTAGGGTTGTTTTTTGTTGTTGTTATTTTTTATCTCTACCATTCATTTGTATATGTTATTTCTGTTTTAAAGGATGGAGTCACAGACCTGTGGAAGTAGGAAACGCCCATGTATCTGAGTACATGTCCCTTGCCTATCATTTATATCTATGTGACAGACTAACAACCTCTCAAATACCTTTCTTCTTGAGTATTAACTTTTGAAATAGCTTGATTGAGAATAACTGATATACAAAAAATTGAATATATTTAATAGGTACAACTTGATGAGTTTGGAAATACACACACACTCCCATAAAATGATCACCACAATTAAGATAATACATATACGGTCTACCTCCAGAACTTTCCTTCCACTCCTTTGAGTTTTGTTTTGTTTTGTTCTGTTTGGTCATAAGAAGACTTAACATGAGATAAACCTTGTTGACAAATTTTGATGTATACAATGGTGACTTGTTAAAATATAGCCACTATTTTGTACCTTTAGAATTTATTTTGCATGACATTTTAGAGCCATTGAACAAGATGTCACCTTACACTTGTTAGGATGGCTACTACTATTTAAAAAAAAAAGATAGCAAGTGCTGGTGGGGATGTGGATTAATTAAACATTTTGTACACTGTTCCTAGGAATGTCAATTTGTTAAGCTACTATGAAAAATAGAATTAGAGTTTCCTCCATTTAAAAACTGGCCAGATGCAGTGGCTTACACCTGCGATTCCAGTACTTTGGAAGGCTGAGAGGGAAGAAATGCTTGAGGTCAGGAATTTGAGACCAGCCTGAACAAAACAGCAATATCTTACCTCTACAAAAATTTAAAAGTTAGCTGGGTGTGGTGGTGCACGGCTATAGGAAGGCACCTTAGAAGGTGGAGGTGGCAGGATTGCTTGAGCAAGTTCAGGGCTGCAGTGAATTATAAGAGCACCACTGTATTCCAACCTGCATGACAAAGCAAGATTCAGTCAAAAAAAAAGAAAAAGAAAGGAAACAAAAGAAAGAGAGAGAGAGAGAGAATAAATGAATAAATGAAAACAACAGATCATTTCTGGGCATATTTTAAAAATAATAAATGAGGATCTCAAAGAGATATCTGTACCCCCATGTTCCTCACAGGTCAAGTACCTTTTAATTGTTTTAACTTGGTAAGGTAAATGACTATTGTTTTCATACAAGGACAATAACCTCAATGAGAAACTCTTTTACCACTTCCACTTATTGATATTTAAGGCTATTAATTCTAAAATTCATAAGGAATTGAGTATCTCAATTTAGTCAAAACATTTAAGTTCTAAATGTAAAGAATTTAAGATGAGTTAAAAGTAGTAAGCATATTTATAATGAGATATACTAAAAGTTAGAATTTGCTTGAGAGAGTTGTAAATTAAATATTAGGGTAACATAGAAGTGAATTAGTTTAATATCCATCAAGGATGATTAGTGAGAACTTAATACATTAATCTTTTAGAAGCACCAGTAAGTATGTTTGACCCTTGCCCCAGAAAAAAAGACATTTTTATTTTTATTTTTTTTAATTGTACTTTGGGTTCTGGGGTACATGTTGGGGAAAGACAACATGGGGAGAAATGCCAGATGTAGGTGACAGGGGGATTGAGGCTGCAAACCACATTGCCATGTATGCACCTGTGCAACAATCCTGCATGATCTGCACATGTACCTCAGAACCTAAAGTATAATAATAAAAAAAAAACGCAAATGAAATGAAAACAAAAAGAGGGAATTGTCCATAACTCATTTTATGAGACCAACATCATCCTACCAAAACTTGACAGAGACACAACTAAAAAAGTAAATTTCAGGACAACATCCATAATGAACATTGATGTGAAAATCCTGAATAAAATACTGGCAAATCAAATCCAACAGCACGTCCAAAAGCTTATCCATATGATCAAGTTGGCTTCATCCCTAGGACGCAAGGCTGGTTGAACATATGCAAATCTATAAACATAATCTATCACATAAACAAAACCAAAGATGAAAACCGCATGATAGATGCAGATAAGGCCTTTGACAAAATTAAACAATTCTTTATGCTAAAAACTCTCAATAAATTAGGTATCTATGGAATGTATCTCAAAATAATAAAATCTATTTATGACAAACCCATAGTCAATATCATACTGAATGGGGAAAAACTGGAAGCATTCCCTTTGAAAACTGTGCAAGACAAGGTATCCTCTCTCACCACTCCTATTCAACACAGTATTAGAAGTTCTGGCCAGGGCAGTCAGGCAAGAAAAAGAAATAAAGGCTATTCAATTAGAAAAAGAGGAAATCAAATTGTCTCTATTTGCAGAGGACATGATTGTATATTTAGAAAACCCCATCATCTCAGCCCAAAATCTCCTTCAGTTCCCTGCTTAATAAATGGTGTTGGGAGAACTGCCTAGCCATGTGCAGAAAGCAGAAACTGGACCCCTTCCTGACACATTCCACTAAAATTAACTCCAGATAGATTAAAGACTTAAACAGAAGACCTAACACCATAAAAACCCTAGAAGAAAACCGAGCAAAACCATTCAGGACATAGGCATAGGCAAGGACTTCATGATTAAAACACCAAAAGCATTGGCAACAAAAGCCAAAATAGACAATTGGGATCTAATTAAACTCCAGAGCTTCTGTACAGCAAAAGAAACAATGATTAGAGTGAACCACCAACCAACAGAATGGGAAAAAATTTTTGCAATCTACCCATCTGACAAAGGGCTAATATCCAGAATCTACAGAGAACTAAAACAGATTTACAAGAAAAATCCCATCCAAAACAATCCCATCCAAAAATGGGTAAAGGATATGAACAGATGCTTCTCAAAAGAAGACATATATGAGGCCAACAAACATGAAAAAATGCTCATCATCACTGATTATTAGAGAAATGCAAATTAAAACTACATTGAGATACCATCTCATGCCACTTAGAATGGCGATCATTAAAAAATCTGGAGACAACAGATGCTGGAGAGGATGTGGAGAAATAGGAACAGTTTTACACTGTTGGTGGGAGTGTAAATTAGTTCAACCATTATGGAAGACAGTGTGGTGATTCCTCAAGGACTTAGAAATAGAAATTCCATTTGACCCAGCAATCCATTACTGGGTATATACCCAAAGGATTTTAAATCATTCTGTTATAAAGACACAGGCACATGTATGTTCATAGCAGCACAGTTTACAAGAGCAAAGACCTGGAACCAACCCAAATGCCAATTGAAGATAGACTGGACAAGGAAAATGTGGCACATATACACCATGGAATACGATGCAGCCATAAAAAATGATGAGTTTGTGTCCTTTGTAGGGACATGGATGAATCTGGAAACCATAATCCTCAGCAAACTGACACAAGAACAGAAAATCAAACACTGCATGCTCTCGCTCATAGGCTGGTGATAAACAATGAGAACACATGGTCACAGGGAGGGAAGCATCACACACTGGGGTCTGTTGGGGGCGGGTAAGGGAGGGACAGCAGGGAGTTGGGTTTGCCGGGGAGGGATAACATGGAGAGAAATGCCAGAAGTAGGTGATGGGGGGATGGAGGAAGCGAATCACATTGCCATGTGTGCAGCCATGCAACAATCCTGCATGATCTGCACATGTACTCCAGAACCTAAAGTTCAATTAAGAAAAAAATCTCCTTAAGATGATAAGCAAATTCAGCAAAATCTCAGGATACAAAATCAATGTGCAAAAGTCACAAGCATTCCTATAAAACAGTAACAGACAAAGAGCCAAATCATGAGCAAAATCCCATTCACAATTGCTACAAAGAGAATAAAATACCTAGGAATACAACTAAAAAGAACGTGAGGGACCTCTTCAAGGAGAACTATAAACCACTGCTCAAGGAAATAAGATAGGACACAAATAGATGGAAAAATATTCCATGCTTATGGTTAGAAAGAATCGATATTGTGAAAATAGCCATACTGCCCAAAGTAATTTATAGATTCAATGCTATCCCCCTCAAGCTACCATTGACCTTCACAGAACTGGAAAAAGAACACCTTAAGCTTCATATGAAACCAAAAAAGAGTCCACATAGCCAAAACAATCCTAAGCAAAAAAAAAAAAAAAAAAAAAAAAAAAAAAAAAAAAAAAAAAAAAAAAAAAAAAAAAAAAAAAAAAAAAAAAGCTAGAGACAACAGATGCTAGACAGAATGTGGAGAAATAGGAATGCCTTTACACTGTTGGTAGGAGTAAATTAGTTCAAACATTGTGGAATACAGTGCGGCAATTCCTCAAGGATCTAGAAATAGAAATACCATTTGATCCAGCAATTCCTTCACTGGATATATACCCAAAGGATTATAAATCATTCTATTATAAAGACATATACATACATATGTGCATTGTGGCACTCTTTACCATAGCCAAGACTTAGAAACAACCCAAATACCCATCAATGATAGACAGGATAAAGAAATGTGGCACATATACATCATAGAATGCTATGCAGCCATAAAAAAAGATGAGTTCATTTCCTTTGCAAGGACATGGATGAAACTGGAAACCATCCTTCTTAGCAAACTGACACAAGAACAGAAAACCAAACACTGCATGATCTCACTCATAAGTGAGTGTTGAACAGTGAGAAAACACGGACACATGGAGGAGAATGTCACATACTGGGACCTATTAGGTGTGGGAGAGCTAGGGAAGGTATAGCAGGATGTGGGGGTTTTGGGGAGGGATAACATTAGAAGAAATACCTAATGTAGATGACGGGGGATGGATGCAGCAAATCACCATGGCATGTGTATACCTATGCAACAATCCTGCATCAGCTGCACATGTACCTCAGAACCTAAAGTATAATTTAAAAAAGCAAGAAAATATAGATTCTATGCTTCCGATACAGATGATGTAGGTAAATTATGGATGTGACCAAGGCACATTTTCTATCATCATGACAAACAATAAACATTAACAAAAATAAAAACTTAGAAACAAAATTTAGAAGTACACAAAATAATCATGGCCAAACAAGAAAGCCAAAATGTTGTATGGTTTTGCATAATTGACAGAATATAAAAAAGCCTAATCCATATAACTAGGATTATCCTCTTGCTTATAACCAGGATAATGACATTGGGGCTAGGAACAACATTTACACAGTAATAATAATATAATTATTTTCATTCTTATCATTCTATAGGGAAAAATAACAAATTGTCATGACTACTGTGCAGGCATTTATTAGCAGGGTAATGACAACCACTTAAAAAACATTATTGTCTATCAAAGCATATTTATTTAAGGATAAAAATCACAAAGGTTATGAACATCTCTATCTATATACAAAAAGACATACACAAATCTAGGTAACTTGCATATTTCTTGCTGAAGGTAAAAAGTTCTATGCCTCTTGGAACACCTAAGGGACCCCAGATGTCAATAATACCATATGGTCCCATCAAGTATTTTGAGAAGCTCTGCTTTGCCATGCTTGGATTTTCTTTTTCCATTCACCTGGTCCCTTCTGCCTGTTCTGTAGATTCTGAACCCGTTTGCTCAAATGTCAGGTAGGTATGCAAATCAAACTTGGCATGTTCGTGAATGCCTAGATTGAGAATAAGTGACTCAAAAATCATTCCCAGGTATTACTGGCTTTATAGTAAAATCAAACTTGAAAACTGAAGGCATGTATTTTTAACATTATTAATAAAATGAAAAGTTAAATAGAAGTAACTGTTTTTGTGAAGTAGAAGTGGGAAACAGAATTGGGAAGGGAAGTTTGTGATATTAATAACTACATATCAATCAGGGAGTTAAGTGGTAGTGTCTAAAGTTAAAACTATAACATATGAAAATTGAAATACATTATGAAGTGTTAAAAAGAGTTAAAATGATACGATGATATAACTACTGCAAATATGCAGAAGGAAATGCTAGGAGGAGTGTAAGAGAGAAATATTACATGTGTGTTGTTCTTATTCTTGCCTTAGCAAATCATGCCTGCATTTAACACATTTACGAAGAGATTCATAAACATACAATTTAGAGCAATGCAAGGATACTCATGGGCCATGGGAGCATATTAATGATTTTGATCATGTTGAATCATTGTTAGGATCAAGAATGTCACCTGGCATATATTTATTGAATTAATTGCCTATCAGGATTTTCATCCTCCACCTACTCACATATTTCATAATATATTCTGAAATTGCAATCATGCTACAATGCATCTGTTTTTTTTTAACTTAAATGATTATTATAAAACTAAGCCCAGAATTGAACCATTACTATTCATTTTAAGATTCACTTAACAAAGATTAATGTGGACTTATGTGGAAGCATGGGACAAAGTTCCTGCCAACAAAGAACTCTTATTCTTTCTCTCTCATTAAATATATTTAATATATATACAATTATATATACATATATGTTTATACACTGTAATATAAGTCATCAATACATTCAATCATTATGAGAAAACCTAAAACATATTTAGAATACTGAAAATGATTTTTGATAGAGACCACTGGATATGTCTCTGTGAAATATTCAAGTAAATATATTAACAAAGTCAGGTAGTAAGCTATGTGGAAAACTGGGGGAATATCATTAGTAAAAATGATGGTGAAATAACATTATGAGAAACATAAGAACCTTTGTGAATTGAACCAGGATATTCAATAAACAAATTGTTAAAATTTGATTCAACATAATCAAAATCATTAATATGCTCATATATATCCTAGCGTTACTGAGTAAAACAACAATTGAGTCTGTCTTGTCTAGGATTTTTAAGATACTCAAAATCCTTGAAGTGTTACTCACTACTAAATAAAACATCTGCTAACATAATCTCCTGTCGTATTTGTCAAGCAATAGAAAAGAGAATGATTTTTGAAAGCTACTTCAAGTTATTAAGAACTAATTAAAATTTTAGGAAAAAAAATCTGTCTTGGTTTAAACTAAACCATTAGAGTATTAGGTACTTGAAATTGAGAAAACACGAAGATACTACCCATTAAAATCTAAATAAACCAGAATCCTTATTCCAGCTGCTACTATCCCCTGACATTCTTTCACTGACTATATAATTATACAAATTTTATCATTACAATATTTGCTTGTGTTTAGAAAGTTGGTTCAGTCATTTGTTTGCTGATTTACATCACATTTATTTACATTTAATTGTTTTTTACCTTTGTATGAGAGATTAACTGTGGCACTGAACAATTCAGTGCATTTATAGGTACATTTTACATAAAAAAGAATTGATATTCACCACTGAAGACGGAATGTAAAAAGGAAAAGTGAGTATTTATAAGAAAGGTATTGCGAAAAGTACAGAAGTAAAAATTGGCTACCTTCTCATACATCCAATGTACATCAATATAAAGACCCTATTTGGAGCAGAGAAATTTCTTATAAGAATTTGCCAGATTTACAGTGTAAATGAAATGGAATGGGCAGCTAATAACAAAATAAAGAAATAGGAAAATAAGCAGATAAGAGCAGTGTCTTAAATATAGACCATACAGTGTATCCAGTTTAGGGTGATGGATGTAATGTGTCCCTTCACACTTAGAATAGTTCTGTGAAAAAGGTAATTCTGATAATTTATTTTTTAAATGGAAAGAGACCATCAATGAGTTAGATAGTTTAAAATCATTTTATAAGTGACAGGCACATAGACTGATGGGTAAACTCTTGAGATAGTAAGGATTCAAAAGCTATATGAACCGAGGAGCAAATTTGTTCTGCAAAATCTTCAAAAGCCTAGGGATTCAGAAACCAAGTCTGACAGATGGAAGGTATGAGATTTACATCTGTAATCATAATTAAAGATCAATAAATTAAACCTCTCTCTGCCAAACACACACATAGACACAGGCACACACACACATCAGGAGATTAATGCTAAGCAACTCATCGAGGTTCATTGCTACAGAAGTAGAATAAAAATTATCTAAGAAGAAATTGTGTGAGTAATGAAGTAATTCGGAACTTGGGGAAATTTTACAACTTCCCAATTTGCCTACTTATGGACCTCAAGCCTAACATTTATTTCCTCAGTTTACAGAAAATCATATCAGATGCTGCAGTGCAAATAGTTTTACCAATTTCATTGTTAATTATAAGGTATTCAAGAATCACAAGGCACCAGAGAAAAGCCTGCAATATGAAGGGAAAAAACAAAGTGTACATGTGAGAAAAATTATTCCTTAGAAAACAAATTATTCAGTGAATATAGAAGAACAATAAAACGAAGGCAAAGAGTTCTGATTATTATCTCAGATTTTTTGTTTGTTTTCTTATTGCATCCATTAAAGAAGTTTTTGTGAAAAGGACAACAACTGGTCTTTAGAAACACTTTTTAAAAATGACCACTAAGTATATCTATACAAACTAAGAGCAATAAAGCAAATAAATACAGAATATATTGAATAGGAGTGGTGAGAGTTGACATTTTTGTCTTATTCTGGCTCTCGAGGTAATAATTCCAACTTCTGCCTGTTCAGAGGAATGTTCACTGTGAGCTTGTCATTGATGGCTCTTGTTATTATGAGATATACTCCTTTCATGCCTAGTCTGCTGAGGGTTTCTACCATGAGAGGATGTTGAATTTTTATCAGAAATCTTTTCTGTGTCCATTGATATGATATGTGGTTTTTGTTTCTAGTTCCATTTATGTGATAAATCATATTTATTGAATTGCATGTATTGAACCAACCTTGCATCCCAGGAAGAAAGCCTACTTGACTGGAGTGGATTCACTTTTTGATGTCCTACTGTATATGATTTGTTAGAATTTTATTGAGAATTGTTAAGTCTGTGTTCATTAGGAATATTGGCCTGAAGTATCATTTTTTAATTGTCTGCCTTCCAGATTTTGGTATAAAAATGATGCTGGTCTTACAGAATGAATTATGGAGAAATCCTTCCTCCTTTATTTTTTTGGAGTAATTTCAGTGCTATTGGTATCTCTTTATATGTGTGGTAAAATATGACTGTAAATTCATTTGGTCCAGGGCTTTTTCTGGTTGGTAGTTTTTTTTTCCTTAATCACTAATTTTGGAACTAATTATTGGTCTGTTTGCAATTTCAATTTCTTCCTGGTTCAATCTCAAGATATTGTATGTTTCCAGGAATATATCCATGACTTCTAGGTTTTATAGATTGTGTGCATAGCAGTGTTCTTACTAGTCTCTGAGGGTTTTATGTATTATTGTGAGGTCAGTATTAATGTCATCTTCATCATTTCTGATTGTGTTTATTTGGATCCTTTCTCATTTTTTTGTTATTACTCTAGCTAGAAGTCTATCAGTTTTATTTTTTCTTTCAATAAACCAACTTTTAGTTTAGCTTTTTCTTTTTTTGGTATGGATTTTCATTTCTCAATTTCATTCAGTTTGGCTTTAATTTTGGTTATTTCTTTTCTTCCACTAGCTTTGGAGTTGGTTTTATCTTGTCTTTTAGTTTCATTAGATATCATATTAGGTTTTTAATCTGAGATTGTTCTAACTTCTTGAAATAGGCATTTAGCATTATAAACTTTTCTGTTAACACTGCATTAGCTGTGTCCCAGAAATTCTGGTATGTTGTATCACTATTTTTATTAGTCTCAAATATTTTTTTTTTAATTTCTGCCTTAATTTCATTGTTTAGCAAAAGTCATTCAGGAATAGATTGTTTAATTTTCGTGTAATCATAGGGCTTTGGAAAAACAAACATCATTTTAAAATAATCTCTAAATAAATAAATTAATTAATTAATTCTTACCTTTACAATAGAAATATTTTACCATGTTACTTAACATATAAACATGGCTTAATAAACATTGACTAAAATAACTGAAAGTCTGAACATAATAGAGATGTCCAGTTATAAGAAATAATTTAATACATGTAAAATACTTCCAATGAAAGGACAGTACTGCCTTATTTCTAGAAAATAATCTCCTGTTTTGTTATTATTTATTATATTTGTATAGCTTTATTATTCCTGTAACTTCAAATTCCAGTTAAAACAAAATCACCATTATAGTCTTGCTTTACAAAATGCTGTTTGGTAAACATAACTGTTCATTTGCCTTGTTGGTTTTCTTTCTCTAGATTTTATCTTTCTGGGATTTGAATAAATGTGTAAAAGTTTTTAAAATCAAAATTTTATTTTAAAAGATAAGGTATAAAGGATCAATTGATACAATTGAGAATGTACAATTCCTCACAGATGTGAGTAAATAAAACAACAACTATCAAGGAACAACAACAAACAGAAGTATAAAATACTATTTTAGCTTTATAGTAAGAAAATTGCTTCAAAGGAGAATTGCTTTAAAGTAAAAGACCTGAATTGCAGATGGAAAGAGGCACTGTGCACCAAATACAATGAAGGAATACCACTCAATACTGTACATCCTTGTAAAATGTAATATTATAATTGATGAAATAATCATCAAAAAGCCAGAAACACATAAAAATAATCATCCATTAGAAGATCTATCAGCTATACTAGTTGGAAGAACACAATGAAGTAATTACTTAATATTTTGGAGAAAAACCAAATCAAACCAAAACAAAACTCTCTGATTTCCAGCCCAATGTTCCATATCAAATGAAATAACAGTGTTTGGAGGCGATTTGCAAGTGCTTTATGACATTAAAAAAAAAAAGCATTATTTTTTACTTGCCATTTTTGAAAATTTATGTGAGAAATTTTTCTAGAAAACAAAAGTATATCAAATGAAAGCAAGACATGGGATCTAAGAGTTAATGACTTCAATTTAGAAGAAAAATGAAGGAAAATTTAAGTGAAACAGGAGGGTTGGAATTTCATGTAGTTGATCCTCTTCTGAAATAAAAGAAAATATCATTTAAAAACTTGAATCCAAGAATGACTAAACAAGGATATGACGTATCACTGGAATCTTCAAATAAAATAAATAGGTACCCAACGAAATAAGTGTATGTGATATGTTACTTAGTAAGATCATTTTCATTTCCATATCAATGTAACAACCATTGATTCATTTTTAAATTTTAGAATAAAATTTGAACCAAGCTTTAATCATAGTGACAGAATTTGAAGGAAATTACATTAATCTAAAAAGAGAAAAACAGCATACTTAATACACAAGTTAGTGGGAGAAAAGTATGAGTTTTGCTGAAGTAAATTGAAGAGACTAAAATTTTTATATTTCAAAATAGAGACAGGAGAAAGTATCTATGGTTGAAGAAACAATAAATAGCAAAACTGTGTTAAAATTCAAAAGTTTAAAATCAGAGGTATAAAATAATATTTTATCTTTATAGTAAGAGAAGCATGGGAAGCACAGAAATAGTCTATCTGAGTCAATATACTATGAGAAAGTCAAGAACATTATAAGTTGCAAAAACTAAGGGAGGATAGTATTATAAACATATTTTAGGTATATATGAAATATATAGTTAAAAGAGTTTAAGAAAAATGAAAACTTCTCTGTTTCCAGTTCTTATCCATGGATTACTTTGTTAAATTATAAATCAATTACAAATACATTAAAAATGCTTCCGGAAAGATGTAATGGTAGCTGAGAAGTTCAAATTTAATTGTCACATAAATAAATAAGAAATTATAATGAACCTAGAATTTTGCATTTATTCTTTGTTTTTAAATTTTAACATGTGGCCTCAGTAGAGCTAATATTAAATATCATGTTAAGAAAAATTTGGCTCAATTGAATTAATGACAATTAGATAATGGTTTTCAGCTTGGCTGACTATTATGAAACTAAAGCCCTTTAAGATACCTTTCTCTGAGTAACCTTTTGTATAGCCTTGCATAATTGGTACATGAAATAATAAAAGGTAACAGAAAAAAAAATTACAATTTTTTTTTTTTAGATATGGTGGTAAACAAAATGCAGTGAGGAAGCTGACCTGAATAAAATATTTTATTTTAAGAAATATCATACTGTTAAGTGAATCAGGTTATTGATATTTGTCAAACATATTTTAAAATGTTGTTGTATTTACTTATTTTTCTGAGTTCTCTGCCAAAACTGGTATCCACATATTATGAAATTCAGTTTGTTATGAAAATTGTAAAGCTCGCTACTTTTCAATATTAAAGCACTCAGTTTTAGAAAATAAAGTACTTTTCCACAGCCTTCAGAAACAATTACTTTTCATGAGTCGACAGAGATTTTGATTGAGTCTGTCAGAAAAACTTGTAAAGTTCTCTTGCTGTAATAAATGGGATACATAGATTCTAATTTCCATAAAGATAGATTTTAGAAAATAACAATTCTGGGATTTATTGGATTTTCTAGCAAAGCCTTGTAATTATCTCATACATCAACCAAAACTAGTGCTTATTACAAATGCCAGTTGCAATCATTTGCTGATTTTGTTGATGTTTAAAGCTGAATTTGCAGTTTACTTTTAAATGACAAGATTTAAAATTTTTTGTTAGAAATCTTTATAAATATTGTATAGAAAATGTAATGATTTTCTATCATAATTTACACAATTAAACACTAGCTTTATTAATTATTGTTTTTTTTCTTTTCATCCTGGAAGGGCATTAGTATCAAACTCTTGAGATGTGAAATTCAGAGAAATTTCTTTCCTCCTTTGCTTCATATCCTTTGATATTTCCACACTTAACTGCTCCCCAAATTATCTGAACTAATACTTGAAATGTACTTCTTACTACAATAATGAGAAAGTTAATCCAGAGAGAATAGTAGGATGACTTCTACAACACAATAAAGTATTTAATAAAGTAATTAATAAAAATGGGCCCAAGTGTAACTTTCATGCACCCCCTTGCCCACTTTTAAGAATCCAAAACATATTATAAACTTCTGTGTAATTATTCTGCATATTTTCTAAATTCATATGTGATGTGCTCTATTCCAATGATATGTAAAGTCACAAAGTTTTGAAAATTAAATAGAAAAATATTTGCACAATTCTTCTTATGTTTCATGGTTATAGTGTCTATTTGTGATATTCTTCAAAGTTGTATTGATATTCTCTATGGCATATTATAGGATTCTTGGCTGATTAATAATATATAGAAAATAAATGTTAATGAAAAACTACTAAAATTATTTCTTCCATAAATTATTGAAATAAAATAGGGTGTCCAAGTCATATTTGAGTTATGGTAGTTGTAGGCAATATTATCATAGGCTTTGACAACAAAGGGTCGAGTAAACTATTGCTGATATATATTTGAATTCTATGTATCTCTCTTGCAGATTCACAACATAATAATATCTTAAAGGATCTGAAATACTTTGTAATAAAAAAATACTTACATTTTCATGTCAATCATTTAAAAACAAAAACCAAGATTTATATACTTTAAAACTGACATTTAAAAAATTATCTATTACACTAATTTGAATAATTTTCTCTTAGCATTATTTGTAGCAAGGTAGGAAGTATAGTGAGTGGAAACACCTATAGGACTTCATTTCCTCTTTCATCAAAGATCTGATGCCAACTTAAATTGTGAGATTTAGCAACATAATACACAGCAAAAATTTTGAAACCAAAATTATGGTTCTTGATGCAATATAACTTGCACTAGCTATATTTTCACAACTTGGTGAATAACTGCTTGGCAAATAAACTTTAACTTCTTGTCAATTCCTAAGGCCCATGATCTGCCTTGTTCATCAAGAACTGTGAAGTTTATATACAGTCTACAACATGACTACATGATCATCAGTTATCTCTGGTGGCCCAGATCAGAATCTTTCTTCCTTTTAAAACTGAGGATTTTGCATTATTTTTTAATATTTTACTTAATTTTAAGCTTAGCAATTCTCAATCTAGGATAATTACAATCCTTGGCCTTTCATTTCTTCTTATTTCCTTTTCTTCTTAACGTTTCTATGAACTCCCAGCCATCACAAAGCTAATCACACACTGCATTATTTGATGGGGCCATATAGTCAACAATCTAAATATGCATATGACATAGGGTGGCATTTATTTACAATTCCAAGTTCAGGTGTTTTACTAATTTTCCATATTACACAGACCAACTCTGAATTACATCATCGATTGATTTTACAATGTATATGAATTCAATTCTACATGTTTTCAGACTAGTTTTCTGACATGTTAATAACATGATTCCCTTTCATTTATTTCAAATTAAATATTCAAAAAAGTATATATTAAGAGAAAACACTTTGTGAGTAATGCGTAAGTTTAAGAAGTAGTAAAATTTGATTGCTCTTACATGTCAAAAGTAGTCTGACATTGTATTTTTCTGGATTGAGATGCTTATCAAGGATGTAAAGATATTCCCAGTAGATTTGTAAAACCATGAGTTTAAAAATTAAGAATATGTATTTACTGACTCTTTCAATAAGTGTTTATAGATTATTGAATAGAGGCAGACACCTAAAGCCTGATATGCACCTTGATGAGAGAATTTTATAGAAATACAATTCTTTTAAAAAAAGATTTAAAATTTTTAGAAAATCTCAGAGGTCATTATCTAGCAGCTTTTGGCATGTGATTGATTGCTTTTGAAACACATTAGAACCCCTTCAGCAGAAGCAAAGTTAAAAGCTTAAGTCTAGACATGAGGTCATTATACTTCAGTATCATATCCTATGAGGGAAAAGTGATATACTGGTAATTAAAACATAGATACATGTTGATAGAAATTTCCACTGAAAACATATTATTCTTACTTGAAGTTGTCATGATTCCTGAATCCAAAGATTCATGTCTTTAGACCAACATGGAAAATCAAGCACTTTAATCTCTTCAAGTAATAATTACAATCCACTCTACTCATTATTTAGAGACTCCTATTAAATTTATATTGACTCCTTTTACAGCTTACAGCTTGAAACTGATTCATGTTTTCTCACCTCCAGGATCATGGACAATGAAATCCAGGCTGAGGTGGTTTCAGATAGAAATGAAGAACTTGTTGGGAAATGAAGCAAAGATGACTCTTATTATGTTTTAGAAAAGAGACTGGTGGCATTTGGCCCCTGCCCAGGTGATTTCTGGAACTTTGAACTTGAGAAAGATGACAGGGTATCTGGCAAAAGAAAATTCTAAGCAGCAAAGAATTCAAGAGGTGACTTGAGTGTTGTTAAAAGCATTCAGTTGTAAAAGGAAAACAGAACATAAAAGTTTGGAAAATAAGCAGCCTGAAAATGCAATAGAAAAGAAAATCCCATTTTCTGAGGAGAAATTCAAACTGTCTGCGGATATTTGCATGAGTAAGGAGGAGCTGATGTTAATCATCAAGACAAAGGGGAAAATGTCTTGAGGGCATGTCAGAAATATTTGAAGCAACCCTTCCCATCACAGGCCCAGACGCCTAGGTGGAAAATAAGGTTTCGTGATCTGGGCCCAGGGTTATTCTGCTGTTTGCAGTCTAAGGACTTGTGCCCTGCATCCCAGCCATTCCAGCCATAACTAAAAGGGGCCAAGGTACAGCTTACGCCATGACTTGAGAGGGACAAGCCCCAAGCCTTGGTAGCTTCCATGCAATGTTGAGCCTGAGGCTACATGGAAGTTAGGAACTGAGGTTTGAAACCTCTGGCTAGATTTCAGAGGCTGTATGGAAATGCCTGTATGTCCAGACAGAAGTTTGCTAGGGCAGTGCAGAAGGGAAAGGTGGAGTGGGAAGCCCTACACGGACTCCCCATCTGGGGTGCTGCCTAGTGGAGCTGTGAGAAAAGGGCCACCAACCTCCAGACCGCAGATTGGTAGCTCCACTGACAGCTTGCACCATGCATCTGGGAAATCTGAAGACATTCAACACCAAACCATGAAAGCAGCCAGAAATGAGGCTGTACCCTGTAAAGCCACAGGGCCAGAGCTGCTCAAGACAATGTATAACCACCTCTTGCATCAGCATGACCTGGATGTGAGACATGGAGTCAAAGGATCATTTTGGAGCTTTAATATTTGACTGCCCTGCTAGATTTCAGGCTTGCATCTGTCCTGTTGTTCCTTGCTTCGGTCAATTTCTCCCATTTGGAATGGCCGTAATTACCCAATGCCTGTACTCCCATTCTATCAACCAAGTAACTAGCTTGCTTTTGATTTTACAGGCTCATAGGTGAAAGGAGATTGGCTTGTCTCAGATGAGACATTGGACTGTTGACATTTGAGTTAATGTTGAAAATGATGTGAGGGACTGTTGGGAAAGCATAATTGGTTTTGAAATGTGAAGACATAAGATTTCAAAGGTGCCAGGGGTAGAATGATATAGTTTGGCTATGTCCCCAACGAAATCTCATCATGAAAGGTAGCTCCTACAATTCCCACATGTTGTGGAAGGTAATTGAAGCATGGGGGCTGGTCCTTTTCATGTTATTCTTGTGACAGTGAAAAAGTCTCATGAGATCTGATAGTTTTGTAAAGAGGAGTTTCCCTGTACAAGTTATCTTCTTTGGTCTGCTGCCAAATGAGACTTGCCTTTCACCTTCCACCATGATTGTGAGGCCTCCCCAGCTACGTGGAACTGTGGATCCATAAATCCTCTTTCTTTTGTCAATTGTCAAGTCTCAGTTTTGTCTTTATCAGCAGCATAAGAACAGACTAATACAGCCAGTAAGCCCCAGAAGGGAGGCCACAGACAGCGTGGAAAAACAATCACATGCTTGCACTCCTTGAATTCTTCCTGGAGTTCATGCATCAATGTCATTCATGTTTTACTGGCCAAAACAATTAACATAGTTCCACCCAAAATTAAGGCAGAGAAGTTGTGTAGTGTGTATTGAAATATTAGAACCACTAATAATGGTTAACAGAACTGTAACCATATGGTAAGCAGTTAATATGTGATGGAGCATAGGAATCAAGATGACTCACAGCCCATAGCTGGAACAGAAAGAAAATGTTAGACAGACTTCAGATATTAAAATTAAATAAAGTAGAATTAAATAATATAGATTAGTGTGTAACCATGGAAGAGGCTGAAATATACTTCTAACAAAAAAGGTACCAAGTACAGATGAGTTTGCAGGTATATGCTTTATGCAACTTGAGAAACATCTGTGTTTTTTTTTAAGTTTGAAGTATGCATTCTATTTCTCTAAACATTTCAAACACATTATATGAAACATAACTTGTTAATGCAATCTAACAAATACAGCACAGAAAGATAAGATTATACAAAATTTCTCATCAATATTTTACACATTTAATCTAGCATGCTAAAAGAATAATACAATTTGACCAAGATAGGTTCATCAATGGCTTTAAGCATAAGTTTGTAAGAATAAAAGAGGAATATTCCTTTTCAGAATTTTGCTAAATACACTATTGACAGTAGATACTACATATCAAGTAGTCTAAATGGAAAGTTAAGCGGTTCGGTTGTTTTTCCTAGGTTTACTACGAGGCAACTAACTTAGTCCTTAAACCATTTCTCCTACTACATCCCCAAAAGTTAGCTTATTTGGCAAAGGCATAATAAATGTCAAAGAGGGGGAGTTTAGTCCAAGACTTCAGTATCCATATTCAAGTCATGTCATACTACCCAGTGGTATTTCATATAAGATAGTGTTTAAAATAAGTGTCTCAATATAAAATTTTGTGCCAAAGTCCATAATATTAATAATTATCATTATCTAAATATGACATGATAAATAATATTCATAGTATTAATAGCTATGTCCAAATATAGCTATAATGAAGAAAAAAAGAAGAAAGAAGAAATGTTATTGAACAATTTGAAATGCTCACATGTTTTGGCATAGGCAAGTCTTGGAAATGTGAAATTCTTGTTTTTTGTCACATACTTTTGATTATTGTACTAGCCAGTCTAGAATATTAGAAAAGGCATTAAGAAATTGATAGAATATTATGTTTCCGAATAAGATGACATAATATAAAAATGTTAATTTCCTTTAAAACTCCATACAAATTTAAATTTATTCAATTTAAAACTTTGACAAGAAAACTGAAACTTGGCAAAATTATTCTGACATCATTTGAGAGAATAAATATTTTAGGAGAGCTGAGGAGTTTTTAAAAGACAAATAATTAGAGGAAGTTGATCTGCAAGACAATAAAATGGTTTATAGGTTAAAATAAAGCAGAGTTTTACTGGCCAAATATATTAAAGCAGACTGGTAGAGTAAAGTAAAAAAACAAGAAATTAGACTGAATTTCTTCGGTACACAGCTCGTGCACTCCTAGGAAAATGCTAAGGTACAAATGAAACCTAGCTAAGTATTTACAGGATACCCAAATACACTAGAAATAAAATCAGATCCCTTTTCCTAACGCTATTTGTAAATCCTTTATAAACTATTTTTGTTCTTCAGTATCTTAAGCATGTTCTATTTTTAATAAAATCTTGTTTTTTTCATTTTTTGTGTGTTTATTATTCATTAAAATGTTTCTGTTGCTTCAGCTTTGATTAGGAGGTCTTATTTTCTGTTCCGTATGATTCCTGGGAATACGGTAAAATATTATCCCTGGGTATACTGAATACAATCATTATCCACTCATAGTTAGTGAATATTCATTTAAAATGATTTGGAAGAATGGCCAATATGTTCACTCCACTGTTTACTTTTGGCATATTTCCCAACATAAGGAGAAATCCCTTGACCTTGTTCCTCTCAAAGGCAAGTGGCATTTATTCTGAAGTAGTCACAGTCTTTATCCAGGACCAAAGAGTGAAGGTATAACACTAATACAGTGTTCCAATTGCTTATTTTTATAGACTTTCCTCTCTCTCTCCTGCCAGTTCCTTATTTCCAGGTTAAAGTGACACTCTATATTCACTGCTGTCACTAGATGTGTTATTTTGCTTAAAATTATTGTCCATTTATGAAAGTAAAAATATGGTATCAATGTAGACAAAAGAATAGTATACCAAGAGTCTGTTTAAACTAGAACATAGCTTTCAGATGACAGAGGCTTGACAATTGTTTCCTTTTCAATGAGATTTCTCTGTGGTACAACAAGCTGGAAGGAAAGATAAGTGGGTCGAAATATTATACCATCTTTGAGTTTTATGTGGTCTTCTATTTTACCAAGAAAATTTATAAAGGTTTTTTAGAGATCATTCTTTTTGCTGCTTGCCATCTTCTTGATCAATATTAGTCACGGACAGATGTTAAAACTTGATACCATTTTTAATGATTCTATCACTAGAACTATTACAAATATTAGAGAAAAAAGGAATTGGCCTTTTAGCACTATTATCATTTGCATATAATTTGATGGATTTAGTTACTTAATATCAGCATATTTGTACTGATGAACCTGAATAAAATATTCCAAAGCTTGAAAAAATAAAAATATATTCATCTTAAATATTATCCAATGTAGTTTTCACTTATTTTTTTGGAAGCCTTAGTTTTCATTACTGGATCTAACAGTTATTATCTATTATATTTGTCTATAAAGTATATTTTATTATTTGGTTCAAAAATAGTTTTCCATGTGACGATGCAATAGATTTGTTTTAAAGTGTGTAGGAGATCATTTAAACTGTGAATTTTATTTATTTGCTAAATATAAATGTATGTATATATTTTGACACTTTGAGTGAATTTAATTAGTGCTTGTGTACTTTTAATGTAAGCACAGAAATAATGCTATTCTCACAGGGAAAAAGAATATTTAAAGTCTAAATCTCTATAGTCCCTAATGCATCTTTATCCATTATAACAACTTCTACAATCTTAGAATCAGACTAAAATTTAATATTATAAGAGAATTTATGTTCATTTGCTATATGTAACCATGCTTGTCATATTATCTAATAAAAATATATACATACCAATAAATTTTCTTTACATTTGTCATAGCTTTTATATATTTAGTATTAATTTTGTCATATTTTATCCTGTATTTACTGCATGTATAATGTTATGTCTATCGTGTTTGTTTTTTCTACATCTTCTGTTTTTGTTGGTTGTTTCTATATTGCTTTGGTTTTATAAGAATATTTTTGTTTTTGCTCTATTGTTATCTTTATATCACTACCTTTTGTAATGTCTCTAACATTTTATTACTTGAATTTGTTTGTCAACTGTAAAACTTATACTTTGAATCCTATCTAACCCCAATGCAGACACCAATGAAGTTACTTTACTAGCCTAATTTATTATTCCATTGTTGAGCTACTTTCCTTCTATTTTATTAGAGAACATTTAATATTTACAAGAAAAAAACACAACCTTATCAAAAAGTGGGCAAAGGATACGAACAGACATTTCTCTGAAGAAGATATTTATGCAGCCAACAAATATATGAAAAAAAACACAACATCATTCATCACCAGAGAAATGCAAATCAAAACCATGATGAGATACCATCTCACGCCAGTCAGAATGGTGATGATTAAGAAGTCAGGAAACAATAGGTGCTGGCGAGGCTGTGGAGAAATAGGAAAACTTTTACACTGTTGGTGGGAATGTATATTCGTTCAACCATTGTGGAAGACAGTACAGTGAATTCCTCAAGGATCTAGAACCAGAAATACCATTTTACCCAGCTAACCAATTACTGGGTATAAACCCAAAGGAATATAAATAATTCTACTATAAAGACACATGCACACATACGTTTACTGCAGCACTATTTACAATAGCAAAGACATATTGCCAATCCAAATGCCCATCAGTGATAGACTGGAAAAAGGAAATGTGGTACATAAACACCATGAAATACTATGCAACCACCATAAGGAATGAGATCATGTCCTTTGCGGGGACATGGATGAAGCTGGAAGCCACAATTCTCAGCAAACTAACACAGAAAATCAAACACCACATGTTCTCCCTGGTAAGTGAAAGTTGAACATTGAGAACACATGGATACAGAGAAGGGAACAACACACACCAGGGCCTGTTGGGGAGTAGGGGTTAAGTGGAGGGGACTTAGAGGATGGATCAATAGGTGCGGAAAACCACAAATACATGTGCATACCTATGTAACAATCCTGCACGTTCTGCACATGAAACCTTTTTTCTAAGAAGAAATGAAGAAAAAAAATCACAGTATAGCATTTGATATTGGGTTGAGTAGTCATAAATGAAGATACCTATATTCTGACAGCACAATAGGGTGACTATGGTCAATAATGACTCAATTGTATACGTTATAACTTTAAGAATGTAACTGGATTGTTTGTAACTCAAAAGATAAATGCTTGAGGGGATGAATACCACATTTTCCCTGATATGCTTATTTCACAATGCATGCCTGTATTAAAACATCTCATGTACTCCATAAATATATACACTGTGTTCCCACAAATTTAAATATAGAAAATAAAAAAGTGACATCTAGTTTGCAGCTATATTAGTAATATCTCTTCCAGTGGGAAAATATTTATTGTCCAGAGTTTCACATTGGCTTTCTTCCCTATTTTCCTGAGAAGACTCAGAGTTTTTGATGTACAATTTTGCTAAATACATTTAAAGTAATAGAAGTATTATGGATATAGAGTATCCATCAACTTTTTAAGAATTAATTCACTAACATATTTTGAGTTCTCACTGTGTATCATACCATGGGTTTTTAGAAACTAAAAAGGTGGTTCTAATTTATATATTTAAATAACTGTGAAACAGGCACACAAACATTAGAGGGTCACTAAGAATAGTGGTGAATTGAGTAGACTTTTAAATCATATTGCATGAGTTCAAATCCTAGATTTACCACTTACTAGCTATGAAAAATTAGGTAATTTTCTTCACTTTCTGTAACTGACTTTTTTTACTAACAAAATAGAGATAATATTATCTTCCTAATAGAGTTATTGAGTGGTTATTACTTAGAACACTGCATCTCTAAATGTGTCCTGTGTATCTCTAGGTGTTTTTAATACACATTCAGGGTACCTTCAATGTTAATCGTGTTTTCATTATAATATGAAACAGTATATTTTTTCAACGTGTTGATAGTTTCACTATTAGTTAAAAAGTGAAATTGATGGTGTTTCAGTACAAATAAAAGCAAGTACACAAAATATTACTAATAGTGATTACATTTTTCTCTACCATGCACAGAATTAGAAAATCAGTTTCATTTAAGAATGCTCTTGATGAAATGAATGAGTGTTCTTAATCTTATTAAGGTTACTAAATCTCCACTATCAAGTCTATGTATTTTTAAACAGGAAGTAGGCATAAAGTGCTTCTGCTGAACATGTAAGTATAATTGACTCAACAAAAAGTTTTGTGCAATTGTGCAAGTTTCAAGCTAAATGAGCTTCACTTTTATCTAATCAAACATTATATTTATTTTTAAAAGCGACTATTAGAAATGTAGTATTTTGCAAAAAATTAGCCATGTGATGTTGCACACGCCTATAGTCTCCGCTACTCAGGAGGCTGAGGCAGGAGAATCGCTTGAACACAGGAGGCGGAGGTTGCAGTGAGCCATGTTGCTTGGGCAACAAGAGAGAAACTCTTTCTCAAAAAAAAAATGCTGCAAATCATAAATTATTCATTCCAAATGAATGTTAACCAAGGGATTGTAAGTCTGCTGGATTTTAAAATAGTCACTGATAGTGTTTTGTAGCCTACATTGTAACCAGCCTTTAAGAAGCTAGAAATTGCACAATGTTTCAGTAGAGCACCAAGCAAAAATATAGGTTTTTATCTAAAAGTGACATTCAAGTACTCCTATTTCTACCTATATATGTATCTTACTGTTTTGCCACCTAAATTTTTATCCTGTAGCATAAAATATTTTAAAATTTATTTTATGTTCTGTTCCCATCCCTAGAATGAGTTATTTCGGAAGAGAAAGATTTTGTCTTATTTTAATCATTGCTACATCTTCAGCAACAATAAAAATGTCAACACATAATTGGTTCTTATAAAATATACTTTGAGTGGTTGAAAGAACAAATTGTACATGTATTTGACAGTTCCTCAAGTAGCTGTGTGTGTGTTTGTGTGTGTTTGTGATGTTGTTAACAATATTTTCAACATTTATCAGGAAGCAGAATGAGTAGCTGACAGTAACCAGAATTTAGATAACAAAGTGATAGATTTAAGTGTGTAGCTACTGGCCACCTGTGTGACTTGGGCAACTGTTCCTTCTTTCAAAGGCTGAGATCCTTAATTAATAAGATACTGATAAATATTGAGATCATTATAGAAATTTAGTGAGATATTTTATATAAAGGTCTTAATAAAAGGCTCACATAAAAAATCAATATTGTACAGTTATTAATATTAAACAAAAATGCTAAGCCTGTTTATACAACATATTTTAAAACATCATAGCTAAAATATGCCACCAATGAAAATCAAGGGAAATAATTCTTCTGGGAACCACAATAATATGTTAGAAACACATGATTCAGATTTTCCAACCAAATCACAAACCCTATGTGTAATATCTTGAAGAAGAGTTTTATTACATATCCTTTAATCAGCCCCCTACGACTGTAATTGATTTGACTGGATTTTGTAGAAAGACTAAAATTTGGACACTTTGAACTGAGAGTCCATTTTGTTTTCTTAAGTTCATGTTTTTCTTAAGATTCGGCATGTAAAATTTAATAATTAAACACATGGAATGCATGTTTGCATCCTATCATTAAAAGTAAGGAACCTAATAATTGAAACTCTCTCCTCAGCATCCTATCAGGGACATCATTTTAAAAAGTATTTTTTCCTTATCTTCTTTAATGCTGTAAATATTTAATAATAAAAATTACCCAAAATTTGTATCATAAAACTTCACCAGTGCTTTCAACTTGAACATCCAAAGCAATTACATATTACTTACTTTAGCTTTAGGGAAAAAAATCAGTAATACAGTTATTGGATATCTCATTGTAAGTAGTGTAGCTGATTTTTAACACAAGACAACCAGTTAAAAGTCCAAGCCTATTTAACAAGCTAAAATAACTTCCTGAATAACACTGCTATGTATTAAACAATTATATTTGGAGGATATTTGTCAAAATTATTATGATTTTAAAGGAGTTGATATTAAGTAAAAAATTTCTGAAGTATTTGTAAATTACAGCTGATTATTTCCAGAGTTTTTGTGAAAATGAAAACATGTCACGGGTTACTTTGTTTTGAGAACAAGGCAGTTTATGAAGTTATACAAACAACTGCATAACAATAACTTATAGCATCATATAGGAAGGCAATTATTTTTCTAATCTGGATAGTCAAGGATTTATTAAATTTGTACTAAAACATTCTCTAAATAAAAATATTTGATTATTAGAATCTGAGAAACAATAAAATTGTGCATCTAGATGTTTAAGCTATAACCAATTTTTTTAATTTATAGTAATACATTTAAGCTGTACTTAGCACATTAATTTACCAGATGCTAACAGGTGAAAATATTAACACATTTTTAAGTTGGCATTGCTGCTACTATTATTATTTTTACTCTGAATGTGATCAGTCCTCATGACAAGCAACATGAAACAAACGAAAAGTCTTGACCACCCACCTTTCTACATTTTCATTTTCTTAAATCACCTCTTATTTTCTCTACATCTTATTTTCTTTGCCAATAATTAACTTTAATTTTTTTCTTTTGACTTTTTACTCCGTAATACTTTTTATTCTTTTGACACATTTATTGTTTTCAAATGTGTTATTACCTCTCATCATTTTCTTTTAAGACAGTAATTTTATGTTTTCCTTTTAATAGTACTTTTTTTGAGTCGGAGTCTTGCTCTGTCCCCAGGCTGGAGTACAGCTCACTGCAACTTCCGCCTCCTGAGTTCAAACGATTCTCCTGCCTCAGCCTCTCCAGTAGCTGGGACTACAGATGTGCCACTGCACCCAGCTAATTTTTGTATTTTTAGTAGAGATGGGCTTTCACCGTGTTGGCCAGGAGGGTCTCGATCTCTTGACCTTGTGATCTGCCTGCCTTGCCTCGCAAAGTGCTGGGATTACAGGTGTGCACCATTGCACTGGGACTAATAGTATTTTTTTTTTATATTGAGACAAATATAGAACCAGAAGAAGTGTTACAAATATAGTACAGAGATGTTCCCTGAACATTTCATTTAGTGTTTTATATTATATTTTCTATAACTGTAATACAATATCAAAATCAGGAAACTGTCATGGGTAAAACATGCGAGTATGACATTTTATCCTATATGTGGGTTTGTATACCACCATCACAATTAAAGTTCAGAATTATTCCATCACCCCTACCTCTATACCACTATACGTAATCACTAACAGGTTCTTTATCTTAAAATTTTTTATTACAATTGATTTGACTTGATTTTGTACACTGGCTAAAATTCCAGCACTCAAAATGAGAAAGTTATTACTGTTTAGCATTGGTTACTTCCGCTCAGCATAACAGCTTCAAGATCCAAGCAAGATGTTGAAGGTATCAGTAGTCCATCCTTGTTTATTACTTCATGCCATTGGGTCATGGGTTCTATTCTTTAATCCAACCTACAAATCTGTCTTTTACTTGATTTTTTGGACAGTCTCTCATGTTACTTTTGTCTTGTTTGTTTCTTCCATTTTTCTTTTTCTGTTTTGCTCTCTTTTTATAGCCTTCATTTAGGTTATTTGACATTTTTAAATCTTCATTCTGAATTATCCATAGTGTGTTGCTACTGTATTTATTTTTACAGATTTTTAGTGATTGCTTTCGGTATTACACTATACATTTATAACGTAAACATTCTACTTGTGTCAACATTTATCAGTTGAGTGAAGTATAGCAACTTTACCTCCTTTATGTTCATAATTGTCTTAATTTTTTATGATTTACTACCACATCAGATGGTATCATAATTTTTGTTTTAACAGCTGAGCATAAATTAGAAAACTCAAGAAGACAAGAAAAGTCTACTGACTTACCTGTATTTTCACTCTTTTCTTTGTTCTTCCTTTCTTCCCAATGTTATTATAATAGTCCTCTACTGATTATTTTCTTTCTATTTAGGAAAATTCCTTTAGCTGTTTTTCTTTTTTATTGTCAGATTGATGGCAACAAATTTTCTTACTTTCCTTTAATCTGAGAATGTCTTTATTATTCCTTTATTCCTAAAAGATATTTTCATTGGTTATAGAATTTGGGATTGGCAGTCTTTTTTTCAGCATTGAAATAAATATATTACTTTATGCTGGCCTGTATGCTTCTGATAAAAAATTGTCTAAATTGTTTCACTCTATAAGTAAAATATTATTTCTCATCCTGTTTATTTTCCTTTGCCTTTAATTTTCATAAACTTGAATATTTTGTGTGTTAGTGTAGATTGGGGTTCATTTGTTTTAGGAGTCACTCAACTTCTTGGATCTATAAGATTATATCTTTCATAAAATTTGGGAAATTCTGATTATATTTCCTTGTTCATAATTTCTAGCCACATCAACCTTTTCTTCTCTTTCCAGGAGCCCAATGACATGGATTTTTATTATAGTTCCATTTTTCACTGAGGACCTGTTTATGGTTTTATATTCTACTTTCTCTCAGTTATTCAGATTATGTATTTTCTGGAGTATATTCTTTATGTTCACAGATTATTTCTTCTTTATTCATTTTTTCTTGGTCACACCCATTGATTTTAAAAAATAGTTATTTTATTTTTCTAAACTTACATTCGGTTATTATTTAATCTTTTGTTTATTGCTTTGATTTCCTATTTTATTATTTATTTCAAGCATTATATAGATAACTACTCATTGACACATCTGTGTCATTTTATTGGTATTTTTGGATCATTTTGTCTTATTCTAGTTGAATTTTTCCTGGTTCTTGTTATGATAAGTGATTTTTGGTTGAATTCTCAATATTGTGGGCAATATATTGTGAAACTCTATGTCTTATTCAAAGATTTCATTTTATTAGGTCTCCTCTGATATCATGCTGGCTCTCAAAGAAAGTGGTGGTTCATTACTGACAGATGAGAGTGGATGTCCAAGATTTTTACTTGAACTCATTACTGCTGGGTAAAGTGACCAACTTCACCTCCAGTGATAACTCTCTGGCTAGAAACAGTAGAATTGACTCTTCATGGCTCCCATATAATCTCCATTGACACAGTAAGGAGTCATCTCATCACTATTAGACAGTGGGGAAAGTACTGGCCTCTTCACATACTTCAGCAGGTTGGGTAGTGGTGACTTGCTACTGTTACTGCCAAGTGGAAGTGAATTGGATTCCCCACATGCTCTCCTTGGACACTGAAGGTGGAAGAGAGCTTGTTACCAATCAGCATGAATGAAAGTCCCAATATCCCACTTGGCTTTCTCAGACACAAGTGGTGTGTGTGTGTGTGTGTGTGTGTGTCTAGTCTTTTCAGTCTTTGACAGTCTTCTGAGAGAGGAATCTAGGTACTTCACTCTGCTATTGCTGATGGAGAGCAGGACCATCATTTTTTTCTGTGCTGTTTTGCCAGGCATTTTTCTTTGTCAAGAAACACTATGTTTTATGGGCTTTTGTTTTTCATTGCTATTTCTGGGTTCCTGCTTTCCCTAGTATCATAGCCAGGATACATGAGGTAAAATGAAAACCCGTGGAATTCACCATTTGTTATTTTTTAGGCCCTGAGGTCCTTAGCTGTTCTGTCTTCTTCTTTCCACTTTCCAGTGTCTTCTTTTGTTTGTTCTGTGTATAACTTCCAACGCTTTTAGCTACACGTAGCGAGAAAAAATACCGAAAAGTACACCTAATGCATCTTTCCAAAGGTGAAAGTTTAACCTTTTATCTACTAAGTAGAATATTTGAAACATAGATTATTGTAAAATATATGCAATTTTTAATGCTTAGTATGATGAAGACTTGTGAATTCTCTGCTCAATCTAAGAAGCTGAAAGTGATCTATGAGTACTTGAAATGAACCTATGCTCATTCCTTGCCCTCAGGTGTAAACTAAATTTCCTGCTTCTCAGTTCTTTTATATTTTAATAGGTTTATCTTATTTCACCTATTTATTCCACCTATTCTAAAATGCTATTTTAGACACCTTCTTATATAAGCATGGGTTATTTTATGCTAAAGTGGTGGTGTTCTACAAATTGCTTATTACTTTCTTTTAATTAATTAAAAACTTAATTTAAACTTCAAAAGCTCTTCTTGCAAAACATATATCCTTGGATAATAATAATCTTGACAAAATATTTGAAGCTTTTTATAAAATCTAACTGCCTTGTTTGACATTTTTATATGCTCAACATTTCTATGTGATTCATACATAAACTACATAAATAATTAGTATGTTCTAGTTTCTGTCTACTTCTCATTTTTTGAGTAAGGCATACGTATCCAGACACAGTGATAACTCGCTTGGTATTATTCACATGTACATTCACAGACCCATAAATTGTATCCTGAAAGGAGTCATGACACTGAACTTATGCCAAATGTCACTTCTCATTTCAGCATCTCAAACTGTGGGATAAATGAAATAGTTTGGATTTCCCACCTGTCACACTTTTAAAAATCAAAGTTGAAGAGCACATTCTAGTTAATGAGTCCAAACTTCAAGCAAAGAAGTTCAGGAAATTCACAGATTGTATTGTTGCTGTTGTTTCTCCATATATGTGTTAGTTCTTTCTTCATTTAAATAAAAATCTACACTTGCAGGTTATTGAGAACAGAATCATGCTTCAGAAGTGAAGATACAAACTTGCATTTTTCAGCATTATTAAAAGTGAAAAATCCTAGAAATTTTAATTGGATTTTTATTTATATAGCATAATATCCATAGTTACTTCAATAACATACACCATAGAGCCACAATTTATCAAGCTTTAAAGGTTAACTGTGACTAATATTTAGAATTTTGATTATAAATTAAATACACTTATTGGATCTTGTTTTCTCATTTTAAACAGAAATATAATTTGGAGTAGGTCTTTATAACAACAACACAGATATAATATTAATGAGTAAAAATGTCAGGCAATCTTCCCTTTGAAAACTTGCTCAAAAAATTCTACAAATTATATTCTTGCAAGAAAAGTTACTACTTTTGTTTATTATTTTTCAAAGCCTTTCATTTGTTCAGATAATGGCTTTTAACCCTTGCTGTACATTAGAATCATTTGGAGAGCTCTTAAAAAATATTGATAACAGAATGCCCTGGTTTCTCTCCAAGGAACAAATCATTTTAAGAAATATATATGCTATATGCGTGTGTGTGTGTGTGTGTGTGTGTTTGTGTGTGTGTGTGTGTGTTATCTCATATATATATATAGTTATCACTGTGTTTGGATATATATATGCAATTTGTAATGCTTAGTATGATTATATATATATATCCAAAACCAGTGATAACTATATATATGAGATAACATATCCTTGAATTTCTAAGTATTTTGCAATTATTAACTTAGATCATCTTCATCATAATCTTATGAGGTAGTCACTATTAGGATCTTGTCATATAGTTGAATGAGGCTCAGAGGGGTCAGTTACTATCAAAGGATGCACAGCTAATTAGGGGAAGAACTAGGATACAAACTGAGGCAATCTAGCTCTAGATCATTCTTTACAATTAATCTATGTTGTCTCAGTTTCTACAACCTTCCATCTTTACTGGTGATGATATTAAAGTTAAAAACAAGAAATTCATTTTTAATATTTTAAATAGTAAACGACATGTTCTCAATTTTAATTTATTTGAAAGTCATATTTTGTTTCTCTGTCTTTATCTTTCTGCATCGGTTTTCTACTTCTGGCTAACACCAAATAACCAATTAACTTTCTGATCAATACTTGCTATTCTATATCTTTACCTTTATTAAAATCTACCCTACATACCTTTCTCACATAATATTTCCTGTACACTCTCAGTCATTACCAAGTGTCCTTTCATGATTCTTGGATCTTTAAAATTATGTATATTGCTTGTTTTCCGCTTATGTGAATTAGTGTGAATTCTTGGATGATAATTGGGCTGTTTAGTTAAAACTGTTTCAAGATCACTGTAATAGTCCGTTCTCATACTGGTATGAAGAAATACTTGAGGCTGGGTAATTTGTAAAGAAAAGGAGATTTAAGAGGCTCACAGTTCCACATGGCTGGGGACACCTCCCAATCATTAAGGAAGGTGAAAGGGAAGCAAAGGCACATCTTACATGATGGCAGGCAATAGAAATGCAAAGCAAAAGCAGGGAAAGCCCTCATAAAACCAACAGATCTCATGAGAACTAACTCAATATCATGATAAAAGCAGCATGGGGTAATTGCCTCTATGATGCAGTTACCTCCCACTGGACCCCTCCCATGACATGTGGGGATTATGGGAACTGTAATTCAAGATGAGATTTGGGTGGGGACACAACAAAACCACATCAGTCAGGCACTGGGCAGAGAAACCTAGGGACAAGCATACTCCACAATCACATCTATTGATAGCTGGATCGTGGTAACAGAAGGAAAAGGGAAGTGGCATTTATTTCCCTTGCCCAAGAGTTATCATGATTTTTCCTTTTCTCCAGTCAGAGGAAAGACACCTTTTCTATATCTGGATAAAGAGTAGCTTCAGGACAAAAAGAATACACAATCACAACTTGTGCCTTGAGAACATTCTCTTTCTCTGGACAGAAAGAGTACACCATCACAACATGTACCTTGAGAACCTTGTCTGTGTAAAGATGGTTCATGTTAGTTACTAATAAACAGGCTATGTTGGTTTTCAACCACACTTTATCTTAACCAATCAATTGAAAGTACTCAATGTTCAAACAAAATCCCCTAAGATTGTAACAAATGTGTTATTTTATGTCTGATTTCTTTGTAAATTTAAAATTTGGTGAATGTATATGCAGAGGATAAATGAGATTCAGGCTCAAAAGGTATTTCTCCCAGTACATCTCCCAAATAATATTTATTTCAGTGAATTGCATTTGGGAGACAATTATTTTTTGAAACAAATTCTGCTTGAATTAATAAATGGGTATATGAATAATTCAATATATAGCTAAAAAATTGTTTTGTTCTTACCCATAAGCACTTGTCAGTGAAATTATATCCACAGAAGAATGTGAACTAAGAATTATATCTACAGAAGAGTACTACAAAGATTTAATATATTTCTGCATTAAATAACCTTGTGTTTTTTTTCTTATTGCTGCTATATATAACAAGTTATCACAAATTTAGTGGCTTATATAATACAAATATATTATCAGAAATAATAAATTCAGAGTTCAGAAGTTTAAAATGAGTCTTATAACAATAAAGTCAAGTTATTGGCAAGGCTGGTTGCCTCTGGAGGCTACATCGAAGAATCCATTTTGTGACTCTTCCAGTTTCTAGAAGCCTAAGGCATTTTTTGGCTCCTGACCATATCACATGAATCTCCTCTCTCCTCCCTCACATGTATAAGGACCTTGTGATTACATTGTACTCACCTACATAATACAGCCTCCCTACTCCCTTAATTTATTTGAACCTGCTACGACCCTTTAGCATGTAGGCTAACACATACACAGGTTTCAGAAATTAGGAAATAGATATTGCTGAGGAGCCATTTTTCAGCCTACTTTCTTCACCACTGAAAATAACCCGAAATAAATCTGTTTCCAACATAGGCATAAGCAATACTATTTCAGGTTAAACCAGGGAATAACTTTCAGGAATCCATGGTTTCCCAACCTAATTGGGCCCTTGCATGTTTATGACAGGCTACAAACATAACTTAAATACTAATGTCAATTTCATTTTGCCCCTAACAATATTGTACAAGTTGTTGGATGAAGAAAAGCACTGAAATAATACTTAACTAGAAAACAATCAAACAAAGGCAGCTGACATGAGAAGTGGACATCAAAAAACAAATTAGCAAGAAATGTAAGGGAAAAAGTCTTCTTTTGACCATATTTTGATGTAAAGTGAAATTATGTTTCTACTTTCAAGGACATAAAATTATTTTTTGCTGGTATATTACTTAGGAATTTATTTGGGTGCATATATCGGAAATCGATAAGGTCTTTAGTGGGAATCTTATTTTGCTTACTTAAATCAATCTGGAAATAGGAATGTCACTCCTAGCTTAAAAGCTCATTCTCTCACTCTCTCTCTCTCTCCCTTTCTCTTCTCTGCTACACAATTTGATTGTTACTAGATGGCTATAGCATACTCAGGCATTCAATCTTTATTTCAGAGATCAGACAGGATGAAAGGAACAAGAACATATATATATGTTAGCCACACTTGTCACTTATTATCAGGAAAGTATATATTTCTTTTTCTGGAAGGCCATACTCACAACATGTGTGTTTACATTGCATTGGCAAGACTTGGTCACATGGCTACACCAAGACATCATAGAACCTAGGAATGATCTGGGCTTACTATTTTCCAAAAATCAAGAGATTAGATTTTGATCCTGCCACTATCAATGTCTGTTACAGTTTGTTTTCTTATATTGTAATTTTTGCATACAATTCATAATCAAGAGTGATGATTCTCAAGATAAAAGTTTAGTGGTCAGCATTTTTAAATAACCTGGAAAACTTAATCAAAATACACATGACCCCCAGCTTCCCCATGATGACAATGATATTATGAGGTATGTTATAGGCATAAGGGCATCTACATAGATATTTTGAAGAGGAATCCCTTACCTCCTCTTCCCCATGCCTCAGCATTTGAGAACCATTAGACTAACCATGTAATTCATAATAAACTGGCATATGCAGTGCAATAAAAGTATGTGTCTGTAATCTGCATATAATGACTATGCATGAGAAAACTAAGGGCAGATATTTCTTACTCTATTTCTATATTTCCTATTTCACTGCAAGCTAAATATAAGAAGCATCTAAATAATAAGATCCAGAAAATGTAGAGAACATATTCAAAATATGTATTCTATATCGTTCAATATGAGATAACTCTTTTAAACTAGGAAAAATTCTACCAAACCTTAGTAATTTGGGAGAAATATTATCTTAAAATAATTTACATAATTATCTGAGAAAGGAACTAGCCTAGAGAACCTTAATAATCATTACTTTTTTCACATTCAGTGATGAGAAAAAATACCCTTAATTTTATTTTATACTATATTGTAAAAGAGAATTTCAAATTCTTACTCAAAGAAAAAACATTTATTGCAACATTTAAGACAGTGTTGTCTAGCTCTTCTTTATACTTATAATATTTTTCCTGGAATAAAAATGATTGATTGATATACCAGGAACTACCTTAATTTCTTCCTAAAATTGACCAAAATAAATTTAGTAATTCTTATTTTCTAGAATTTCTATGTATGACGAGATAATAGATTGAAATAGAAACATTATCTCATATTGTAATATGACTTTTACAAATTTAGAGTTAGGGAGTTCATTTTGTTTTATTTGTTTACTCTGGTTTTCACATTTTTTCTGGGGAATTATCTTCACAACATCCTCAAATGAGAGACATTTCAGTTTCTTTTTTTTTACACACATGTACCTAGGTCATAGAACATGGCATTGTCACCAAGCCACAGCCAATTTTGACCAGAGCTAGTCAATGAACACACACACACACACACACACACACACACACACACACACACGCATGAAAACAGCTTAAGAAGTGGTCTAGTCAAAGTTGCCTAAACATGGTGATGACTAACTTTAACTCATCATGTGACTTGTTTAGTCAAGTTAATGGTGGAGTATTAGGTTTACAACAAGGAGTTTCAAACTTCTGTGGAAACAACTATTATTCTTCAGAAGTCAATCAATCAGTTGAGTTATTATAATGACATGCTGAAACTACTTCTTCGTTATAAAGACATTATAGAGTCTGTGAGGGTTTACCGTTGAGTCAAGCTTCTTGATCTTGGTTATTTCCATATATGTTCAGATTGTTAACCTGAATTTCTAGAAGTAAACTGAATGAAGGGTATGCAATATTACACCAATACATGTTATAGTAGAAAGCCCCCATTATTTAACAACTTTCCAGAGTTTGATGGTAGTTTAGGTACAGGCATCCAATATGAAAACCCTGTGTAAAGAGTTTAAAGTAGTGGAAATTTGTCAGGATACTTTTGAGAATGGCTGTGTACTAGTAAATATTTTTAGTACTCAGACATAAATCAGCTTGATAATAGTGTCCAACAAGTGTCTATAAGTACATTAATGAAGGATATCATGTGAAAGCTGAGAATTATGTTAACACATTCTATGTTATTATATTTCTTGAAAGAAGGAAAAAATGAAAATGATTGATTCTGAAATATAACATTGTGTTACTGAGCCTCCTAATGGTACTCACACAGTGGAGAACCTCTGGTTTTGGTGTTTATTAACAATGACACTCATTTACATGACACATTTATGTACAAGCAGGAGGCTATTTGGGATTTTAAAATGTGAATTACAGTTCCATTGTATTTCCACTGAATTATGAGCTAGGGGATTACTTAACATTACTAGAGTTATTCACTCAGAAACTGATTATATATTCTTTTTGGTGTGTTAATGAAGTATGAGATTTCTTGCATTGGCAGGACAACTTAAATGCCATCCTGAGAATTCTTTTGTAAGTCAAATTGCACACTTTACCATTACTTTGGTAGAAAACATTCTAATATAAAGATAATGTTATTTACACTCAGGAGAGTATTATAATTCTTTAAATTATTCTCATACTTTAGAAATATTATTAAATATTTTGTGACTAATTAAGTGGTGATAAAATGAGGATAAAATATATATTTTTCAGAAACAGTTATAGGGAGGGGTGATTATGCTTAAAATAATATAACATTTGGGAATTAGATACAATAAAACTTAGCCATAGTCTGTAGTTTGCATCTCAACATAGTACAACAGAAAGACTCAGAGTGGATTTTTTAAATAATCTAGTTAAGTGTCATTCTATTAATCTTTGCCTTGCTATGCTCTGTTCTCATGGTACAAATACATAATATTGTTCTCCTATTTCAGGTTCCCTTTGCTCTTCATATAATCTATGATTTCACTGATGACAATAATTATGATTGTGATTGTTATTATTATACCTGGGACATTTACTATGTACTAGGCAATTTTCTAAATACTTTATATACATGATTTAATTTTATATTCAAATCAACCCAATGCAATAGACAGGTTAATTGGATTGACTCTGGAGCCAGATGCACATACTCTATTTTCTACTCTACCAAAAATGAGCAATGTGACCTTATTTTTTAATTTCTCTATGTTAGTTATCTCATCAATAAATAAAGATGACAATAATATGGACTTTAAAGACTATCATGAGAATTAAATAAGGGCTTGGCATAGGATAAGCAGTTAATAAATTATAGTTGTTGTGATTAATATAATTGGCTCCATTTTACTGTTGAGAAAACTGGGGTTTAAAGAAATTAAGCAATTTGCCAATATAATAGAGCTGTTAATTGGTTTATGAAGGATTTAGATCCAGATTTTATTTCTGATATCAGAACCACAATCTTAAATACTATGGTCCTATATCTGTAATCCAGTTTTCTCAAAAATTTTCAATATTTTAACTTTTTATGTAGAAATCTAAACTATGTTTTAAAAGTTCAGTATTTTATGTGGATATAATTGAAGATGGGGCATGATATTTGGTGCTGGGTAAATATTGACCAATATTGTATATAAATAAACTAGAAAGAGTGGTTTATTCTATTTTGAGATACACATATTAAAATACT
>PVKP010020090.1:0-41296 GCA_004027715.1 Plecturocebus donacophilus | reverse complement strand
TACTCCTGAAAGTAAAGAATTATTATCCCTGTTATGTGCTGTTAGGGAAGATGTCTTAGAATGAAACACTTAAGTTGCTCTTGAGAATGAGGACAAATTTGTTAAGCTGCTAAAGCAGAGGGGAGCGGGTCAGCCAGGATCAAAGGCTTGGAGGCATTTGGGGCTTTTGGTTTGATGTGGGCTACAAGGAATTTACATTGGTGGCTGGGAGGACTGGAGCTGGAAAGGTCAGTAGAGTTTTGTATGTCGTGCAAAGAAGTATTCATTGTGAGGGATGGATGATATTGAAAGGTTTCAAAGTGGAGCATAAAAGGATCAAATTGGTGTTTTAGAATTTTCTTCTGGCTGCTGTGTGGAGGAGAGATTTGTGGAGAGAGAAGGGGCTGGAAATCCTCCAGTAGGAAACAACAGAGGCATCAGGCTAGGTCAGCAAAGGAGAGAGAGGCACACGTTAGACTTACTTAGGAAGTACACACCAGAGGATTCGATGACCCTTTCGGTGCGCTTGATGAGAAAGGAGAAGCAACCCTAGGGTAACTGATGGGTTCCTATCTTTCCAGCGCGGCTGGACAGAGGCGCCATTCTCCTGGTTTGGATGCACAGAAAGGGGGGGCAGGTGATAAAGGCTTGGGGTAGAGTTGAAAAAGAATAATGAGTTTGGGTCATGTTGATTTTTGAGGTGGCACATCTGGTAGGTGGATAAGAGTAGGTCTGAAACTCAGAAGAAATAGAGCCTTCGTTGTTGTCAATCGTAGTGAAAGCCGTGACGTCACCCTGGAAGACACGGAGATGAGGACCAAGCCTGGAGCCCTGAGCAACGCTGGCCCATCCCAGGAGGTGGGCACAGAGGGAGGAGTTCAGGAAGGAGGCTGGGGTCAGTTGTGAGGCCGTCGGGCAGCCACGGAAACCAGCAGAGGGTGGAGTCTGGAGAAACTGCATCGAGGGTTTGGCCTTAGTTTGGATTGTGTGATGAATGAAAAGTGTTACTAAAGAAAAACTGTAGTCTATAGTTAGCACAATTAAAATCCACATTTGCTATTAAGAACGAACTTAATTTACTTTTAGAGACCACTTATAAATTGGTGTTTGTCATGCCTAGGATCTGTTGTTAAAGGTTAGAGATTAAAGGACTTTATAAAGAATTATCCATTTTTTTCTGTACCTGGTGCTTTTCTTGCTTTAGATTGACTAAGTACTTATTTTTTTGAGACTGAGTTTCGTTCTGCCGTCCAGACTGGAGTGCAATAGCGCGATCTCGGGTCACTGAAACCTCCATCTCCTGGGTTCAAGCGATTCTCGTGCCTGAGCCTCCCGAGTAGCTAGGATTACAGGTGTGCGTCACTACACCCGGATAATTTTTGTATTTGTAGTAGAGACGGGGGTTTCACCATGTTGGCCAGGCTGGTCTTGAACTTCTGACCTTGTGATCTGCCCACCTTGGCCTCCCAAAGTGCTGGGATTACAGGTATGAACCACCATGCCCAGCCAGATTGACTGAGTACTTTTATAGAAGGGCCTGTGTCCATAGCTAAGTCCTACTTTATGTAATTGTGATATACAGATGTTTCCATTTCGGTTCCATTTCCTCTCATTACAAACCCTGCTTCTCATGGTGGCTTTGGGTGCCTAACCTGGACTTAGGGAGCAAGAAAGTGAGGCTCCAGGCCACGCCCACCACAGCAGCTGAGGAAAAAAAAAAAAGAATCTAAGAGTCTCTGGTCTCTGCTTAACAGCGAGTTGCCCCACTTCCTTATAATTAAATGTCTATTATGATTTCTACTTCAAACGTAACATTTTCCTACCTGCAGTAGACACCCTTACAAGAGGAGTCTGGGACCTTCCCATCGGGCAGAGTGGGAGTGCTTCTCTACAAAATACTCATTAGCACCTTTCATCTCAAAGATGAAAGATGTTTTAGACACTAGTAATCCCCACAAAATCCCTTTGAGGCGGGTAGGTGGAAAATGCAATGTTCGTCTGGATGGAAACAGACATCAGGGTGCCTGCCCACAGCAACTTGTTGGGAGCTCAGCACTTGAGCCAAGACACTGATTTGTGATCTCAACCCAGATGCACCACAGTTGCTGTCCTGCATGGATGACTCCATTATGATACCAGGTCCTGCCCAAATCATGCACTGTCAGGCCTCAGCAATACCTGATACTGTTATTGATTTGTTGATATGGATACAAGGGATCTAAGCAAAAGAAAATCCCTAATGACAAACTTAATTTTGAGTTCTTCTCCATATCAAGTTAATGAACTTCTAAAGTTGTCCTTTGTAAAATAGTGCACCATGACTTTAAAATATCTGTGTAAGGTTTAAGAATATTAATTTTATTTAATGAATTTAATGTAATGATAGGCTTTTTTTTTTTTTTTTTGAGATGGCGTTTCACTCTTGTTGCCCAGGCTGGAGTGTAATGGTGTGATCTCAGCTCACCACAACCTCCGCCTCCCGGGTTCAAGTGATTCTCCTGACTCAGCCTCCCGAGTGGCTGGGATTACAGGCATGCACCACTGTGCCCAGATAATTTTGTATTTTTAGTAAAGACAGGATTTCTCCATGTTGGTCAGGCTGGTCTTGAACTCCCGACCTCAGATGACCTGCCTGCCCCAACTTCCTAAGGTGCTGAGATTGCAGGTGTGAGCCAGTGTGCCTGGCCTTTTCTTTTTTTCTCTCTCTCTCTCTCTTTTTGAGACGTAGTCTTGCTCTGTAGCCCAGGCTGGAGTGCAGTGGCACAATCTCGGCTCACTGCAACCTCCGCCTCCTGGGTTAAAGCAACTTTCCTGCCTCAGCCTCCCGAGTGGCTGGGACTACAGGCGCCTGCCACCACACCTGGCTAATTTTTGTATTTTTAGTAGAGATGGGGTTTCACCATGTTGGCCAGGTTGGTCTTGAACTCCTGACCTCAGGTGATCAGCCTGCCTTGGCCTTCCAAAGTGCTGGAATTACAGGCATGAGCCACAGTACCTGGCCTGTAATGATAAGCTTATTTAAAATGTTCTTCCAAATTATTATCAAGAAGCATTTTTCTTGTATGTTTATTATGTTCTTTCTAAGCGACTAAGAGGCTGTTAGTTCCCAAAGTCATTGATGCAGTTTAGTCTTCAAAACTGATATCAATGGTCTTTGAAGTAGCATTAGAACCTTTGAGGATTGTCAGTAGAGGTGGAGATGGCGCCTTGTGACCACAGCCTTGGGGAGTCAGAGGGCGGATGGGCAGCTGGTAGAATGGTGAGCGGTGAATGGGTCTCGATGCATAAGGACAGTGGGCACAGCTGTGGCCCTGGACCAGGTGGCAAGGCATGGTACAGGGCCAGAGGGCAGTGGGCTGGGAATGCAATCCTGGCTCCAGGTTACTCTCTCACGGTGGGAAGACATTAAATGTAGGAGGTGAGGGATGGCCAGGTTGGATTAAACGTTCAAGTTGGACAAAGTAAAAAGAAAAATTATCTACATAATTATTAGCAGTACAGAATGTTTTCAAAATGGTGCTAATGATCATAGGAACATTTTTAAGGTAGCTATGGTCTGTTAGAGCTAGACAATGACAACTAAATGGAATTTTGGTCTTTTATGTTGTTACTTGGGAATGAAAAAAAAATCCAACAACCAACTCTTCAAGACAACCGTGTTTTTATTCTACTTTGTACTTGTGTAGATTCTACACAAGTGTTTTTATTCTACTTTTCTTGAGGGTTGGGCCGCAGTGACTGTACTTCAGCTTTATTCTCCTGAAGCCACTGGGGAGTCCCTAGGGTTTTGAATGAGGTGAGAACAAGATTTGACAAAAAGAATTAGTGTGTAATTACACACAAGGAGAGGATTCAGGTTGAAGATTCCTTATCTGAAATGCTTGGGACCAGAAGTGTTTCACATTTTGAATTATTCAGATTTTTGAATGTTTGCATATACATAATGAGATGTCCTGGGGATGTTACCCAAGTCTAGACAGGAAATTTATTTATGTTTCAAACATACCTTATATGCGTAGCCTAAAGGTAATTTTATATATTATTCGAAATAATTTTCTGCATGAAACAAAGTTCATGTACATTGAACGATCCGTGGTTGCTTACTATCACCATTATTCCTTAATTCACATGATTACCGATAAGGGATCATTTTCTTACATTTATTCATATGACATACTAACAATACACTGGAAAAATAATGTGTAGCGAAGCAATCGCGTAGCATCACCAGACTACCCAGATCAGCTGTTAAACCACAGCAACAGCAGACACGGCAGATTTTCAGTCTCCACCTGCGACGCTGTGTTCTGACTAGAAACGTCTGCGTTTTGACTGTGACCTGTCTCACGAGGTCAGGTGCAGAATTTTCCACTTGTGGAGTCATGTCGGCGCTCAAAAAGTTTCAGCTCCTTCATAATAATTGGGTTGGGGCATGAGGCAGGGGGGATGGAGCTTCCTGGGGTAGTTTGAGAGGTGGTTGTGGGTGGAGCATTTGCTCAAGGACCTGACATTTTGGCTCAAATTATATTCCTATGCGGCATTCCAAAAATCCATCAATGTGGCCGTCATCCTCTTCCCACCTTGCGCCATCTATAGTCATTTTCTCATTGAGGTTTTAGTTATTCATCCTCATGAAATAATAGATAATAAAATATCTATGGGAAATATGTTGCTAACTCCATGCTTAAAATTCAAGGTCTGAAATGCTTTCAGTAGAAGGAAATTCTGTGATTATGGCTTAGGGAAGTACAAGGAATTTAGGCCTAGTCATTGTGATTTAATGCTAATTGGTATGGACTTTCTAATTTGTTTACTGAGAGAGGTGGGGATTGGTTGCTGGGGCACAACCACAAGAACAGCAAAATCCTGAAAATGTCACATAGGTAAACCCTTGGTCACCTCCCTGCTACTCAGTGTTTGAAATCGGCATCCTTTTCTTCCTTTGTTTTTGAGATGGAGTCTCACTCTGTCGCCCAGGCTGGAGTGCCCTGGCACATGATCGTGGCTCACTGCAGCCTCCACCTCCCAGGCTCAAGCAATTCTCCTGCCTTAGCCTCCCGAGTCGCTGGGATTACAGGTGTGTGCCACCATGCCTGGCTGATTTTTATATTTTTAGCAGAGATGGATTCTGCCATGTTGTCCAGGCTGGTCTTGAATTCCTGACCTCAGGTGATCCACCCGCCTCGGCCTCCCAAATTGCTGGGATTATAGGCATGAGCCATTGCGCCTCGCTGAAATTCGTACCCTTTTCTACAAATTCTTTTTATTTCACATATATAAAGTTTATGAAGACATTTGTTATAATTTATGCTAATTTATCAATAATTCCCATAGTTTATTTTACATTGGGCTATTTATTCTATAAACTCCTAAAGCATGCCCACAACTCTTTTTATTGGTAGGTTTTTTTTCTTTTTTTTTTAAAGAACAACAACCCTATATGCTTAGCCTCAGGCTCAGCTCAGAAAAGGATCTATAACAAGTTGACCATTCAGAAGGCATCCATGCTAGTCTGGGGTTGGAGGACGCCTCAATGCCCTAAATAATGTAATTGCTATTGATTTTAGAATGTGAAAATATTTTTAGAATATTACTATAGATATTGAAGCACAACAATCTCTATGTATCATTGGGCTGGCGTCTCAATTTTCCCTTTGACGTACAATTTAATTTACCCGCTTACTCAGTTCCTAGAGAAATATTTTTTATAAAAGCCTTTGGTATTTGTTACTAACGGACATTTAGGCCTGGCCTTGGTATTACTGAGTCATCTTGTTAGTCTTGAGCTTGTTAAAAATAATTTGAAGTTTTTATTAGTACTGCTTACTATGGAAGAAATCTTGCATTTCATGGCAACGATTACAGAAACCAGGACAGGAGAGTACTAACATTTATTATTTAACTTTATTAACTTGTCCCAGGGCACTGTGTCAGGTAATTGAATGATATTTGCTCATTTTGTTTTCACAGAAATCCTGCAGGGTGGGATAGTTGTTTTCATTTTGCCTGGGGGAAGTTACTTGTAGAGAGACAGGTAAGTGACCCAAACCCTACCAAGGGGCAGCTCTGGGGTTTGCCCTTAGCACGCCACTGGCCTGTTGATTCATGTGGCTAGCATTCTTATGAATGAGTTCTTTCTACTTGGAAAACACACTCCAGGATTTAACAAGTAACAATGTAGCATGTAACTGCTTTGCAAGTAATCCTTGTTCAATGTTGATTAACGGGGACAGTCTGGTGCTGTAGGAGGGGCTCACTGATTGCTGACCTCTGACTTCTGCTTTTCACTTTGACTTTTTTTTTTTTTTTTTTGAGACAGGGTCTCACTGTATCACCCAGGCTGGAGTGCAGTGGTGCAGTCAGTCACAGCTCCTCCTGGGCTCAAGTGATCTTCCCACCTCCACCTCCCAAGTACCTAGGACTGCGGGCACACGCCACCATGTTTGTCGATTTTTTTTACTTTTTGTGGCGATGGGGTTTTGCCATGTTGCCCAGGCTGGTCATGAACTCCTGAACTCAAGCGATCTGCCCGCCTAGGCCTCCAAAAGTGCTGGGATTATAGGTGTGAACCGCTGCACCCAGCCCTGAGTTTAATGAATAAAGCCCAAGTGACAGCTTGGACTCTAGTAGCTGCCAGCATGAGGCATCCTGATCTGCTTTGCTCCTTGTACTCATGTCACGCATGGGACCATCAGACTTGGTGCCTCCTGTGTCTTTTGTGGTTTCAGGCTTCCTGTTTCTTTGTCTTTCTACCCATGCTGTCCTCCTTAGGGGAATCAGGGCCTCCCTGGTTCCTGATGTCCAAGTCGGACACATTCTTCAAGGCCGGGTCAGTTAGCAAGGCTTTCAGCTCTGCCCTGACATCACCCTGCCCCTGTCTGAACCCCCACCCGGGAGAGGTGCTCCTGCACTCCGTGATCCTAACAGGCTCTGGCAGGCAGTCTTTCCTGCTCCCAGCCTGCTCTCATTTCATGGGTGCAGCATCTGCCTTTATCTCTCTGGAAGGGGAGTCCACACCCTCTCCAAATCCTTTTTAAAGTTCTGAAGTTTGTTTCATTGCAGAAGTTGGTATTCTCCGTTAGGTGTGTTTTGTTTGCATCTTCCTTTAAGCTGGATCTGAAATACATCTTCCTCTAGTTTGACTTAATGATCTTAGCGGTTATTGCTGCTGGAAATCCTGTTTCAGATAAATAGAATGGATTTTGTGTTTTTTGGTGTTTTTCGTTTTTTTGTAAACCATGGATAGTTTCTTGCCCTCATTCCAGATGACCAGTTTATTTTTTGTTGTTGTTTGTTTCTTTTGAGACAGAGTCTTGCTCTGTCATCCGGGATGGAGTGCAGTGGTGCAATCTAGGCTCACTACAACCTCTGCCTCCTGGGTTTAAGAGATTCTCCTGCCTCAGCCTCCCAAGTAGGTGGGATTACAGGCACCTGCCACCACACCCAGATAATTTTTGTATTTTTAGTAGAGATGGGGTTTCACCATGTTGGCCAGGCTGGTTTCAAACTCCTGACCTCAGGTGATCTGCCTGCCTCAGCCTCCTGAAGTGCTGGGATTGCAGGCATGAGTCACCTCGCCTGGACCCAGATGGCCAGTTTATCTTGCCTCTTTATGGAATTTGTCAGATGTCTGCTGTCTTTTCTCCCCTTTGGCTCTAGGTCCTTTAATAGCGGGTGCTGTGCCTGATTCTTCCTTGTGTAATTAATTCACAGTGCCTAGCACACCAGCCTTGCTAGAAATTGGGACAAATGTGACTGCATGTGAAATGAGTGACTTGTCAGCTATAGTCAGTACAGCTGGGGATTCAGACGTTCATGTTGTGAAACTTTGAGCTGACTCTTTATGGATCCTAGCATTTACTTTATTAAATAGAAGGGACAGTCTGGTGGCCTCTTTCTGATAGAGGCCAGGCATGGTGGCTCATGCCTGTAATCCCAGCACTTTGGGAGGTGTAGGCAGGTGGATCACTTGAGGTTAGGAGTTTGAGACCAGCCTGGCCAACATGGTAAAACCCCATTTCTACTGAAAATAAAAAAAGTTAGTTGGTGGCACATGTCTGTAATCCCAGCTACTCAGGAGGCTGAGGCAGGAGCATTGCTTGAACCTGGGAGGTGGAGGTTGCAGTGAGCTGAGACTGCACCATTGCCCTCCAGCCTGGGTAACAGAGCGAGACTCTGTCTCAAAAAAACAAAAACAAAACCAAAAAACCCAAAAAGTTTGGAATGTGGATTTACTGCTTGGATCGTTCTGATAATGGTAGAATGAAAAAGAACAGCTCTGTGACCCCTGGAAACTCTCATGTGTTCCTTTCAACAGAATTAATTGATGAATTGAAACCCAAAGTAGCCCTCTGTCAAGTGTTTTTCCCACTTTCCAGAGAGGCACGTTATCTGTCCTGCGGCTGTCAGCTTTATCCTTGATAGCATTGTTCAAAACCTTATCTCTGATGTCCATACCTCTGACACAGGTATCACGAGGACCTTCTCAGTGGGCTGGTGTCTTTATCTCCCTTGGACTGTTTGCCAGTGGGAGGAAATTAAAACACGGAGAGTGCTTAAGAGAGAATTTATTATAGAACTACATTTTGCGGGCCAGGTGTATAACCACAGATTTTCTTTTTCTGAGATATTTGGCTTCAGACAGAAGTTTAAGTAAAGCAACGTGGCAACTTCAAGTGCCAAGTCAAGGATGGTGCCTTTTAAGTTACCTGAGATTAAAGTACAGTTAGTATGTTGCTATAAAATAGCATTGGAAATAGTGCTTCCCATCCTCACCAACATCCCCAGTCTTGGGGTCAACCTGTAAGATGTCCCCAGAGGGCAAGGTGACAGTTGAAGTAGATCCTGAAATGTACCTTGCCTGGGATGAGCTCGATTATCCTCTGGTGAGGTCTGTAGCATTCACTTTCTCGGCTAAGCTCATGCCACTGAAATCATTGTTTCCTGGAGGTCCACAGAGGGGGCCGGTAAGGAAATAGCTCTTTGTTCAGTGGGTCATTAGGTTTTACTTTGTCTACAGGAAGGAAAAGTGTGACAGCTGTGAAAAATCAGGGAGGTAAAATGTTTTAGCCACACTTGGGGTCATTTGTGGCAGCCGTTAGCGTTAGAGCCTTCGAGAACAGATTTCTCCAGATTCTGCTTAAGTCCAGGGATTCTGTGACCATGGAATGACTGGCATCTCCATTTGCTCATGCATTTGTTTGTTTCTTCCTTCGCTGATTCACTCATTCTCCCGTGTGTACTTACCATCGTTCAACAGTTACTTACTTTCTAGGCATTGTGAAAGGGATCATTGGTCACATGGTCATTATTGTAAATGAATCTCCTGGAAAAAAAAAGCCAGTTTTTTTTCCCCCTGAAAATGCCACTTTTCAGAAATTATGTCCAGTCTTAGAATGAGGTAAAGTTACCCTTTGGAAAATGCTCCTGGCTCAGTCAACTGAGCCCTGAGACAAAGCTGGGAGTCCCTGTCCAGCCATGGTTAACTCCTAGGAACTGTTCACACAGAGCCCAGGCAGAGAGAGGGTCCCTGAAAGCCACTCATTCTACAGCTGCTTGTTGAGGACTGTTTAACCCACAGTTCCATAGCGATGGCTCAGACTCCACGAAAGATTTGAACACACTGCCAGATACAGAAGTGCTTGAGGGAGTTGTTTGGTGCTTGTCTTTTCAAGTGATGTATGAATGCTTCTTTCCTGTTGTCAAGTCGGTAGATCCTCTCATTTTTTTCCCCTGACTTTCCGTTATGGAGCACTTGAATCCCTTTTTTTTTTTTTTGAGACAGAGTCTTGCTCTGTCACCCAGGCTGGAGCTGGAGTAATGGCGCAATCTTGGCTCACTGCAACCTCTGCCTCCCAGGTTCAAGTGATTCTCTTGCCTCGGCCTCCTGAGTAGCTGGGACTGTAGGTGTGTGCCACCATGCTCAGCTAATTTTTTTGTATTTTTGGTAGAGATGGGATTTCACCATATTGGTCAGGCTGGTCTTGAACTCCTGATCTCGTGATCTGCCTGCTTCAGCCTCCCAAAGTGCTGGGATTATAGGTGTGAGCCACTGCGCCCGGCCCAAGACACCTTTTTCGTTAGTTGTTGAACACAGAAGGCAGAGGTTGCAGTGAGCCAAAATTGTGCCACTTACTCCAGCTCCAGCCTGGGTGACAGAGTGAGACTCTGTCTCAAAAAAAAAAAAAAAAAAAAAAACAGAAAGAAAAGAAAAGAAAAAGGTGCCTTAATTGAGAATAAAAATACAAGTAGCAGCTGCCCTACAAGTGGGATTCAGTCTTCTGCTTTAGTGGTTCAGTGGTTCCCCTTTTGATTTTATTTATTTACCTGCTTTAGTAGTTATTCAGTAGTTCCCCATTTGATTTTATTTATTTACCTCTTTCATCCCTACATTGCCTCAGTACTGAAAAGAAGCACTTTGCTCAATCTAAGGATAGGGTAAAGAAAAGGATAATATTGTACAAATAGGCCAGGCGCAGTGGCTCACACCTATAATCCCATCACTTTGGGAGGCCTAGGTGAGAGGATCACTTGAGACCAAGAATTCAAGACCAGCCTGGGTGACATGGTGAGACCTTGTCCCTATACAAAATCAAAAAATTAGGCAGGTGTGGTGGTGCATACCTATTGTCTCAGCTGCTCAGAAGTGGGAGGATTGCTTAGGTCTGGGAGGGAGAGGCTGCAGTGAGCCATGATGCCACTGCACTCCAGCCTCAGCAACAGAACAAGACCCTGTCTCTAAACACTAGCTGTACAGGAGTGGATGGATATCATGTCTTTCGGTAGTTCCTTAACTGCTAAAGTGGGTATTTTGCCTGTTGTAGCGAGAGAGCCTTATTATGCCTGGAGCATGTATTGGTGACGCTAACTAGGTAGGAGGTTGTGACAGATGGTGAGGGGTAAGGATAATCCAGAGTCCCTGTTACCTTTTAACGCTCCTTCCCCAGAATCGTTCTCTTTTGTTTATGAATCTTATTCCTCCTTCCTTCTCTTTCGTCATCTCTCTTTGAACAGATGCCAGGACTGGTGATGAAGTGGTTCTGAGTATTGACTGACAGGGCTGGAAAAGATGTGGAGATGGGCGCGTTGGGCATGGTGGCTTCGACGGTAATCCCTGCACTTTGGGAGGCTGACCTCACTTGAGGTCAGGAGTTCAAGACTAGCCTGGCGAACATGGAGAAACCCCATTTCTACTAAAAATACAAAAATTAGCCAGAGGTGGTGGCGGGCACTGTAATCCCAGCTACTTGGGAGGCTGAGGCAGGAGAATCACTTGAATCCTGGAAGCGGAGGTTACAGCGAGCAGAGATTGTACCAGTGCAGTCTGGGCAACAGAGTGAGAGTCCATCTCAAAAAAAAAAGAGGCAGAGATGGGCAAGACCCTTATTTCATAGGAAGGAGGAGGAGGGAAGCAGGCGTTTACTGCTATGGCCGCACACACAGCTGGTCTCCTGGCCCCATGCAGTTTTATTTCTTATGTGCAACACCCCTTGTCTGCCCCTGCTGTCCACAGGACTAGCCTGCTGCTGTAAACATGATGCATGTTATAAATATTGTACAAGCCTCCCCAGATACTAAATATGTGTAATTCTTGGGGCATGGATGCTGGGGTTCATGTGGAAGTGATGAGGAATTATTATATGGCTGTTCCCAAATGAAGAAAGTCATGCCCATGGCCCAGTGAGTTTTGTCTGTCAAATGGATGAGGATCCTCCCTATGTCTACAAGCCAGAATTCAGTGGCAGCTTTTAGATACCAATGCTAAATCAATTTCTTTTGTCTCAGCAAGGATGGGATAGAGTTTTCATAAGTAATGTCTTCTATACTGGACAGTGTGACCATAGGTGACATATGAAACCAGACATATGTAGCCTTAGGGCTTCAGGGCAAATGCACTGAGAGAACCAGCTATAAACCTCCTGACATTTTCCGGCCCAGCCAGGGAAATCCTAGGGTCACGTTGGTTGTACAATGAAGGTTGGAGCAGAATCGAGGTGAAAGGGGCATAGGGCTGCCCTGCTCCCCTTCCTAAGAGGAGTGTCAGAGAACTTACTGACCTCTTTGAAAACATGAATAGGATCCTAGTGGAGACAGATCCATTCTGATCTACCTGGGGCACTGCATGCAGGTAATCTTTGTGGTGTGAGAGTTACTATTCTTGCATTTGAGTCTTACTTGAAGACAGGGACAGGGGCCACTCTGGTGGGGTAGCGGCCCCTTCACAGCCTCTTAGCTCCACCCCGATCATGTTCCTCACCACACATGTTGGGACTAATGGCTAGCTTGTGTACAAGCAGGATCATAAGCAAGCTCTGTCACCATTGCATTTCTAGCACTTAGCATAGTGACTTGAACAGAATAGATATTCAACCAATACTTCTTGAATTGAAAGTAGTTAACTCAACTTGGTGCGGGGGCTCAAGCCTGTAATTCCAGCACTTTGGGAGGCCAAGGCAGGTGGATCACGAGATCAAGAGATGGAGACCATCCTGGCCAACATGGTGAAACCCTGTCTCTACTAAAAATACAAAAATTAGCTGGGCGTGGTGGCACATGCCTGTAGTCCTGGCTACTCAGGAGTCTGAGGCAGGAGAATCACTTGAACCCGGGAGGCAGAGGTTGCAGTGAGCCCAGATAGTGCCACTGCACTTCAGCCTGGGGAAAGAGCAAGACTATGTCGCAAAAAAAAAAAAAAAAAAAAAGTACTTAAGTCAAAAATTGTGCTAACTTTTGTACCCTTGAATTTTGTCACTGGATACATGAACCCTTGTGGGACTCCCAGGAAAGACTGACTCTAAACAGAAGCCAAATTGGCTGCTATGACCACCAGCCTGGGGAGAAGAGTGCACAAAATGGATATACCTTCTCCTTCAAGCTGGTCATTGTCTTTTTTTTTTTTTTTTTTGGTGTTTCACATGGGCTGTTTTATAAATAACAAGGGCCTTTTTGTAACTTGCCTTACAGTACACAGTAAATACTGTGCTCCATGTGTATAGAAGCCTGTCCTTTGGGGAGGATAGACTGAAACTTGCTGTTTTCATTGTAATTAGTCATCCCTTTGTCATGAATGGCAGCTTCTCTCCCATTCTAGAGTCTACTGGGTAACTCTACAATTTTCCTTTGTCGAGTGCAGTATCTGATTCTATTAGTTCTTTGTGCATGAACAATGCATTAGTGTGGACATGAGAGGCTGGCGAAAATTGTCATTTAAGGCATACGACACATCATGATGTAGTCTTACCTAATGCCTTGGAATAAGAGTCCCAGAATGGTTTGTTCATTATGTCTGAACTCTCTAAGGGCCCTGAGTACCTGAGATAATAAGTAATCCACCTGTAAATGGAGACTCCGGAGGGCCCAGTTAGATCCTCCAAACCTGGGTCATAGGAGGGGTTAAGGGAGATGGGAGTTGCATTTCTCACTCCCAGGCCTGGAAAACATCCCACTTTCTGTATTGTTTTACTAGAGACATTGAGTTGAATATCTGAATTGATAAGCTGCCCAGCTGATAACGAGGCTAAAGTAAACCCAGCAACTTTTAAAACATTTTTTAAATTCAGGGAGATGGTGACTACAAAGAAGATATAATTTGAGAAAAAATTTCCAGTAACAAATGCATTCTACTTAGGGTGTTTGTGGGAGGCATCTTTGAAGGGCACAGGGTGAGTAGTAACTTTCTCATTCCTTCCCCACTGTTTCTCATTGATCTGCATTGACAGTTGTGCTGAGTGCTGTGGGCTTGCACACTGGTTCACCCAGCAGTGAAAGTTTTATAAACTCTGGGCACTCTGAACGTCACCCAGTCCTTGGCAGTAGATTTCTAGATTGCTTAATCATGTAGTATTTCTTAGATGTGGACTTAAAAAAAAAAAAAAGCAAAACTTTGTGATCTAGTTGAAGGTCCAGATTATATTCAGCCTTTCAGTAGGGCATGGGGCAGAATCCCTAGCACTGCAAAAACATAACCGCTTTTCATCACAAGGCTCAAGGGAAAAGAATGTAAGGTGTATTCATGTTCAATTAAATTACACTGATGTCATGGTACAAACAGGCAGCTCCAAGGCTGTGTAACTGGCTGGTTTTCATGCTGATAAAAGCATGAGTGAAGCCTGTTGATTGACGACTCTGTCCACACATGGTACCTATGTGCTGTGAGAGATGAAAGCACTCTTTGTATAAGCAGAAGCGTAGCATCGCTTGAGTTTTATTACAGATATAGTTTACCTAGCACCACCTTGGATCTCATAGGCTCACATACCCAAGGGACCCTGTTTGATGTTTCTGTGGTCATGAGATATTGCAGTCCCGGCCCACTGCTACTTCTCCCTAAAGCAGGACCTTGACTGGCAGCGAAGCCCAGTCTCTACTGTTGAAAGAAAAGCACCTTTCTGGATTGCAGTCCAGCTCGATGAAGGTTCATTGTTCACGTGGCGCTGGTGCACGGAATGAAAGTGGAGGAGGTCATGAGGAAGGTGCTGGGATCCAAGGAAGAGCATTCTTGGAACCAGTAATTTGTCACACTGGAAACAGAACTGATGTAGCTGTTTGGAGATCTTAGTTCTTCCCCACTCTCTACGTGAGAGGTCTAGTTGATCTTTACTGGACTTCACTTTCTTCATCTGCAAAGTAAATAGGGATGGTCAATGTGCTTTAAGCTTATATGTTCTATAATCCTGCTTGAAATCATTTCAATCCAAAATGACCAGTAGTTGGCTAGGTGCAGTGGCTCACGCCTGTAATCCCAGCACTTCGGGAGGCCAAGGTGGGTGGATCACCAGAGGTCAGGAGTTCGAGACCAGCCCGACCAACATGGCAAAACCCCATCTCTACTAAAAATACAAGAATTAGATGGGTATGGTGGTGGGTTCCTGTAATCCCAGTTACTTGGGAGGCCGAGGCAGGAGAATTGGTTGAACCCGGGAGGCGGAGGTTGCAGCGAACTGAGATCGCACCACTGTACTCCAGCCTGGGCAATAGAGCAAGACTCTGTCTCAAAACAAATAAACAAAACAACTAAAAACAGAAAAAAAAACAACAACAAAAAACCCACCAAAATGACCAGCAGTTAAACTGCAGCTTCCTCTTTAACTCAGGTCTTGGTGATATGATGGAAAAGCAAGCCCAGCCACAGCTAAATCGTGTTGTATTAGCAATTTGATGAATCAGTTATTTCATGAACACATTTATGAAGCACCCATGAGTAAGGAATTGTGTCAGACACCAGGGAAACAAACTACTTTCCTTTCAAAGCAGTTCTAGTAAAGGAAAAAGATAAGTAAATTTTAGTAAAGGAGACAGATGATCGAAAAAGAAATAATTATGAGGCAATTGCCTATATCAGAAAAAGTGGCGAGGGAACGATAACCCTGTGAATTTTGGGCTGGTAAGGTAGCTGATCAGAGGAAGAGACACTTAAGCTTGGTCTTAAAGGGTAATTAGGTGTTCTCCAGGGAGGCATTCCCTATAGGGAAAAGTATATTCAATGGCATAGAAATTTAAAAAAAGTCACATTCATGAATATGTGGAAAGTTCTGTCATGTAACAGATGCTTGAGATCCAACATTATTCTCATTGGAAACGTTAAAATATGGCAGATCTTATATTTTATAGTTTTCAGTTAGTAAATAATCATTTATGAGGCCATCAGTAAAATATGACAGTTTTTGGTTTTTAAAGATTGTCAGTGTGATGTGTTTAGACAGTCCAGTGAAGCTTGATTCAGTTTTCTATTCTTATCATTTAAAAATATTTTTTTTCAGCTGGGTGCGGTGGCTCATACCTGTAATCCCAGCACTTTGGGAGGCTGAGGCGGGTGGATCACTTAAGGTCAGGAGTTCGAGACTAGCCTGGCCAACATGGTGAAACTCCGTCTCTACTAGAAATACAAAACTTATCCAAGCATGGTGGCGGGCGCCTGTAATCCCAGCTACTTGGGAAGCTGAGGCAGGAGAATCGCTTGAACCCGGGAGGCAGTGGTTGCAGTTAGCTGAGATCATGCCATTACACTCCAACCTGGGTGATAGAGCAAGACTCCATCTCATAAAATAAAATAATAAAATAAAATAATTTTTTTTGTCCATACTGGGTTAATGATAAAGTGAATTAAAAAATTTTAAATCAATATGGAATTTATTCTATAAGGCGAGCATTCTTCACCAGATATAACACATTTCCAAAAATAATTCTCTGAACTAATTATGTCACCTTGGGCAGATCACGCTACCTGTTTGAGTTTTACATTCTCATCTGTAGAATGAGGAAAATAGGTGAGTTTTAGAAGGTCCACCCCAATCCTGATATCCTATAATCCAATAAGTGAAAATTGTTCTTTTTACTATTCCTAGTTATATAGGTGTATTTCTATAGCATGAGTCATTGTGATAGTCAAACCTTTCTCAATAGTGACTATTTACTATGAAAGTTGAGTTGTGGTTTATTGCCACTTTGAGTATGTCACATGTTTCAACCAAGTTATTATTTTATGTGCATTATTTCATTAAATAGTAGCTAGAATAACCCTGTAGGGTAGATCTTATTTCCATTTTATAGTTTAAGAAATCAGAGGCTCAGGCAATCTAAATAACTGGGCTGAGCTCACTCAGCTGGTCATGGAGTGACTGGGGTTTGAACTCCAATCTCAGTCCCCTTGCTCTAAAGCAAGCTTGTCCAGTCCATGGCCTGTGGGCCACCTGCGGCCCAGGATGGCATTGAATGCAGCTCAACACAAATTCATAACATTTCTTTAAACATTATTAGATTTTTTGCAATTTTTTTAAGCTCATAAGCTATCATTAGTGTTAATATATTTTAGGTGGCACCCAGGACAATTTTTCTTCCAGTGTGACTCAGGGAAGCCAAAAGATTGGACCCCCCTGCCCTAAAGTCTGCATTCTTTATCAAGGACTGCATTCTGGATTAATGGCACGTGGTTATTACCATAATATAGTGTCTTGTGGACATCACAGAGGTAATATCATGCCTTCTAAAAAGATAAGTCTCACTCCAAAAGCAGTTGTTTCACATTTTAAACAGTGAAAAAAAGATACTTTCTGATGTGTTGACTAGTGGACCATGAATTTTAATATATCACCAGGCAGCATATCAGATACAGGAAGAAAGCATTATTCTCCATAATAGGAGAGGACTCAGAAACCACCTATTTTTTTTTTTCTTTCTTGAGACGGAGTCCTGCTCTGTTGTCTAGGCTGGGGTGCAGTGGCGCTATCTCGGCTCACCGCTACCTCCGCCTCCCGGGTTCAAGCAATTCTCTGGCCTCAGCCTCTGAAGTAGTAAGGACTACAGGCATGAGCCACCACACCCAGCTACTTTTTGTATTTTTAGTAGAGACAGGGTTTCCCCATATTGGCCAGGATGGTCTTGAACTCCTGACCTCAAGTGATCCATCCACCTCAGCCTCTCAAAGTGTTGGGATTACAGACGTGAGCCAACGTGACTGGCCTCACCTGTTTAATACATTATGAAATTCTAATCCTTTGGCACTACTCACTTGGATTCTGCTCCAGAATCCATGATAATGGTTCAAGACATGCTGGTTCTTAGCTGGTCCCTCTGCCTGGGGGATCATTTCCCTGAGTTCAAATACCATTCAGATTTCAGGCTAGTTGTCATTTCAGAGAGCCAATTCCTAATCTTCCAATTTAATTTAGCCACTTGTCACTCTCTGTGTCATTGCCCAATTGACTCTGCATTGCCTGTATCCCTCTAGGATATTTTTCTCATTTATTTATTGAACTGCTTCTATTTGAATGAAGCTCAGTGAGAGCGGAGATTTTCTTTTATTCACTGCTTTATTTCTAGCATCTGGAGTAGTGGCTTGGTCACAGTAGGCTTGCTCTGTCTATCAGTTGGTCAATCCATCTGTCCGTCCGTCTGTCAGTCCATTCATCCATCCATCCATCCATCTCTCCATCCATTTGTCCGTCTGTCCATCCATCCATCTATCCATCTCCGTCTATCTACTTATCTGTATCTATATTCTTTCCCCTCCCTCTATCCATTCTGTCTTCAAATGGTTCAGTCATATGAAATTATGAAATGAAATTATGAAATGAAGCAGTAAATCTACAGTAAACTGCTTCTCCAGTTAGGATGTGGGAAGACTTTATTTTCTTTATAGTTAATCACTTAACTCTTGATTTCTCTTTCAGATTCTCCCTTCTTGTATCAAGTCCAAGCTACAAAAGAATGCTGAGAAACTGAGCTTTAATTTTAAAATTCTAATTTTGAAAAATTATTTCTCATAGCTTCTGTGTTTTTGTTTTATTTTGCCAGGGCTGTGTGTATGAATGACAAGGATACCTTCAGCCAGCTCGTTCTGGATGAATGAACGATCACACTAAGTCTCCTCCACACTTCCTCTGTGGGTAAGTTTGAGGCACTTACATATCTCAAAGGCTTTAAAAGTATATGTCAGTCTGTATTTCTTTGTTTAATCACCACATTCTCATGTAGCTCTGTTAATTGCACTTTGTATGAGAATTTGAGTGGGGAAAGCCAGTTCCCCCAATGCTGATAATTGAGGTTCCTGCAAGCAGCAGGGCTCCAGATATCAGTAGATTATTACAAAAGCACTTTAACTGGACATGCTGGATGATCCAGTCAGTGTGGAAAATGGGTAGGCCAGGCCTCTGTGGGACCTGGGTGGAGAGGATGCAGCCTGGGAAACTTTAGTTTCTTTTCCTTTTTTAGTTTTTGAGACAGAGTCTCGTTCTGTTGCCCAGGCTAAAGTGCTGTGGTGCTGTCTCGGCTCACTGCAACCTCCGCCTCCCGGGTTCAAGTGATTCTCCTGCCTCAGCCTCCTGAGTAGCTGGGATTACAGGCAGGTGCCACCATGCCTAGCTAATTTTTATATTTTTAGTAGAGACAGGGTTTCACCATGTTGGCCAGGCTGGTTTCGAACTCCTGACCTTGTGATCCGCCTGCCTTGGCCTCCCAAAGTGCTGAAATGACAGGAGTGAACCACTGCGTTTCTGTCCTTTTATGTGACAAATACTGATAGCACACACACTTCCACTCCAAACCAAAAGGACTTCCTGCTTGAGAACACGTAGAGCATATAATTTCTTTTTAATTTTTAAATTTATATATATATTTTATTGCACTTTGGGTTCTGGGGTACATGTGCAGAACATGCAGGATTGTTGCATAGGTACATACATGGCAATGTGGTTTGCTACCTCCATCCCCCAGTAGAGCATATAATTTCTAAATGGAGCTGCCAGATCAGGTAAGCTCGGGGGACGTGGATTTTAGGAAGCCACTGAGGAAAGGTCAGATTCCAACTGTGACCTGAAAGCTGCTTTATTCTGACTGAGTTGTTTTACTAATTGGATATGTTGGTGTCGCAGGTGAAGTACTAAAGCAGGAAAGCTGAACAGTTCCCCAGCAGTGTTTGAAATGGTGACAGGTAGTTCCCTGGACTGTTTGCCGGGACTGGAGTTCACGCGTGCTTAGCTGAAGCACACTCAGATACACATAACCTTCCCAGGCATAACCTGCTGCTTTATTTAGATTGCCTCAGCTTTCCTTGGCTGACTGCTTCATGCTTTTTGGATCTCAGCTCAAGGTATTCCCTCTGAAGGACCCCTGACCACCCAATCTAAAGGACATCCAGCCACTGCTACCACGCCACACTGTCTTAGTTCCCTGAGAGTGCTTGTCCATCATTGATCATTTTCTCTTTTGCATAGTTACATATCAACTTGTCTTTCTCTGCCTTCCTTGGAGCAGAAGCTCCACAAAGGCTGGAACCTTCTCTGCCTGGTTCCTCACCTGTGTCTAAGCCCACAGCAGGGTCTGTCTCACAGCAGGTATGTTTTGTCTGAATGTATGAGTTGAACAGTTAAATGAGGCTTATTGTATAAATTGCTCAGTGTCACATGGTGAGATGGTTATTCACACTGGAGGATATTTAAAAGATTTAATTTGTCTGGTTTTTTTTTTTCTGTTTGTATTTTTTTGAGATGGAGTCTTGCTCTGTCACCAGACTGGAATGCAGTGGCATGATCTCAGCTCACTGCAATCTCTGCCTCCTGGGTTCAAGCGATTCCCCTGCCTTAACCTCCTGAGTAGCTGGAGCTACAGGAGCGCACCACCATGCCCGGCTAATTTTTTGTATTTTAGTAGAGACGAAGTTTCACCATATTCACCATGTTGTTCCACCATGTTGGTCTCGATCTCCTGACCTCCTGATCTGCCTGCCTCAGGCTCCCAATGTGCTGGGGATTATAGGCGTGAGCCACTGCACCCAGCCCCTGTTTAAATATTTTTTGAAATGTGAATTCCTCCCCCACATTATTATCAAGTTTAATGTTATATTACATGTAAACAGGAGGTTGTCTAATATCCCTGGGTTTATTTATAAATATAATATGTATTAAAGGTAGAAATTTTGAACCTAATGGGTAAGCTTTGTTTGTGTTGACCTTTTTTTTAATTAATCATCTACATTGGAATATCCAAAAGTAGTATCTAATTAGACTTGGAGAGGTGTTTATGCTTTAACAATGTTCAAAACTACTACTGAAATACACTGTTTGGAAGCCTAAGGTCTAGAGTTATTTGGGGTCCGACTGCCTGAGTTCTTTGAATCTGGTTTCTGCCATTTTCTGGCAAGTGATCTGGGGTAGGTTATTATTGTTATTTTTTTGAGACAGGGTCTCACTCTGTTGTCCAGGCTGGAGTGAAGTGATATGCCTTGGCTCACTGCAACCTTGACCGGCCAGGATCAAGCAATCCTCCCACCTCAGCCTGCTGAGTAGCTGGGACCACAGGCACACACCACTGTGCCTGGCTAATTTTTTTTTATTATTTGTAGAGACGAGGTCTTGCCATGTTGCCCAGGCTGGTCTCGAACTCCTGGGCTCAAGTGATCCGCCCACCTCAGCCTCCAAAGTGCTAGGATTACAGCCTGAGCCGCTATGTCGGCTGGCTAGGTTATTTAACCTCTAGGTGCTTCACTTTCTTCTTATGTAAAATGGGGATAATAAAATTTTCCTTGTAGAGTAATTATGATTAAGTATGTGAATATATGGGTTATATAAATTTCTGCTCTTTCATTTAGTATATACTCAGATTTTTATATATTCAATATACCAATTAGGTTTAAAAATAATATATTTGGGTACCGGTCATTAGATGGTAACACAAGTTTGAAATTTGTTTTTGTATTATGTTTGTTTTGTTTACATGGAGAATTTGTTTTGAATTGAAAACAACAGTCCATTCATGAAATCAACAGAAAGAAATAAACTGGCTTATATTAAGTTATACTTTTAATAAGTTACAATGACAATAAAACTGCTTGCAAACATGCCATTTTCTGTGTGTATAACAATATAGTTGTCTTTTTGGTATCAAACAGAGCTGGTTTGAGTTTTCCAGCTGTGCTTGTTTTGTGGCCTTCAGTAAATTGCTAAGCTTTGCTTGGCCTCAGTTTCCTCATCTGTAAAATAATGATAATAATACAGTTCAAAGAGGAGTGCTGTGAGAATTCAATAAGAAAACATATGTCACCCTCCTGGCATGGTGCCTCCCTGACAGTGTAGGTGCTTAATAAACCTTAGTGTCTTTCTCTCCCTTTCTCCAGACCGTAGATGTAAGAGATGCACATTGATAGCCAGAGGGAGGTGATCCCCGCTGGGAAGGCATGGAAATGGCATCCTTTATGTAATGATGAAGGGAGCGGGTTTAGCTTAGCAAGTGGTAAGCTTAGCAGGGAACCCAATTCCAACCCTGAAGTCTGAGCAGATGCTATGTGTAAGGGAAGCAGGGAGGCTGTGTCTCATCTGTTTCTGCAGGAAGCACTAGGATCCGCATGTGTCAGTAGTGAAAGGCCACTTTGGGTTTCACGTGAGGAAGACTTTCCTATGCAGCAGTGGAAAGATGAGATGGTGCCTCTGTGCAATAATGAACATCCCAGGGCCAGATGTGGTTTCTGAAGGCTGGTTAGCTGCAGATCAAGAGGACTACAGAGAGGATTCCTCCATGCACCAGGAAGGCAAACGACATGGCCTCTGCAGTCCTTTCCAGTGCCTCTATGTCAATGGCCCCCTTACCAAATTCATGCCTGATTATTGGCTTGCCTTGGCCAAGTTGGTTGTATGTTCCCAGACACCTAGGATTTAGCCTTCTGAAGTCAGGGAGTTGGGACTACTTATTGTTTTAATTTAAAATGTTTTTTTAGGATTGAAAATTTTTCTGTTTGCATTTTGTCATTTGCAGCAGAGGCTGCACACTGGCGGGTTTTGGGCTGGTTCTGAGCTATGGATAACCTTTGTTTGGTCTAGAAAATGTATCCCCTATCACAGTGTTAACTAAATTTAAATTGATTGCCTGTATTTAAAAACTAAGAATTTTACCAAAAAAGCCACACTTTTAGTGGGGGTTCTTCAAAATGTGGGTTTATCTGGCAACACTGGGCTCTGCCTTGTCAGCTGGCAGCAGATAGCTGAAGCTGTGTAGATGGTAGCCTTTTGGTTGGGTCATTTGTCGGCTGGTTTGCCACAGTCCCCACCACTCCACACAGTCTTCCCAACACCAAATGTCAGTTGTCATTTTTCATTTACTTGCTTTATTTTAGTAGAAGTAGGAGAAAACTGAAAAATTATTTTATCAATGTCCATAGTAGTAGTGGAAAAACTAAAGATATTTTCATGGTTTCAAACTTCAAAAAAATAGAAGAGGGTATATTTAGTATGCGTGCTGAAGTATACTTGTACGAGCCTAACTTTTAAATGTGGTTTCTGTGTCTTAAAACTTCACGACTCAGTCAGGCCTGCTTCACTCACACATTTTCTTTTTTTGAGACAGGGTCTCACTCTGTTACCCAGGCTGGGGTGCAGTGGCACTATCTCAGCTCACTGCAGCATCAACCTCTTGGGCTCAAGTGATCTGCCCGCCTCAGCCTCCTGAGTAGCTGGGACTACAGGCATGCCGCACCATTAGCATATATATATACACACACACACACACACATATATATATGTTTTGAACATTGTTAAAGCATAATATACATATATATGTTATATATATGTATATGTGTATATATACATATATACTTGTTATATATATATGTATATGTGTATATATACATATATACCATGTGTATATATGTTAAATATATACACACATGGTATATATAACAAAAAATACACACACACACACTAAATATAATTTATATGTGTGTGTGCATGTATATGTATATATATATGCTTTAACATATATACATGTTTTATATACGTGTGTATATACATATGTATGTATATGTATACATGTGTGTATACACATAAAAACATGTATATGTGTATATATAACATGTATATATGTATATATAACAAGTATATATATTAGTGTGTGTGTGTGTGTGTGTATTTTTTTTTTGTAGAGATGAGATTTCACAATGTTGCCCAGGCTGGTCTTAAATTCCTGAGTTCAGGTGATCTGCCTGCCTCAGCCTCCCAAAGTGCTGGGATTACAGGCGTGAGCCACCGTGGCTGACTTCACTCGTACGTTTAAATAGCTCTGAAGGTATTTGAGTGTGACCCCTAATCTGGACATTAAATTTTCCCTCTGTCTTTAGACATGACTCATTTCCTTCCTCTTCTTCAGTTCTCTGTGGGCACAGAGAGGTTGCCTGGCAGCAGATCCCCTTTGCCTTCCCTAATGTCCACTGCGGCCTCCTGGCTTGGTGAAATGGGAACAATGTGTAATTTGCACACATCTTTGGTCTATGGAACTAAGTTCCATTCTGCCTTTTCCAGTGAATCCCCAGTCTGCCCTAGATTTCATGGCCCCACACAGATAGAGCCTGCAACCTCGTTGACTCTGAGTGGATATAACCGAGAGAGTGGGCTTAATGCCTACTAAGGCACAGATTGAAGTCTCGAGACTCTGTTCTTTGTGCATCTTGATGTTTAGGTACGAACAGAATTTGGCTTTGTTTTGCTTTACAGAGTGCTTCTGGCTTCATTGTGAAGATAGACCAGAAGGGAGGAAAGAGCGTGGCTGGAGAGAGAGCAGGGAAGATCCATGGTAATTGACTTCAGATTTTTTAGGGTGGTTGGGTGGAAGAGAGGCGTAGGATGTGTGTTGATAATGATAGAAAGACGAATGAGTGGAATTTTTCGAATGACTGATTTAAAGTTGCTGGAAGGAGCTCTCATCTATCAACTGGTTATTTACCGGTGGAATGTGCCCCCTAACAGATCTGTGAACTTCCCATCACTCAGTGTATTTAGGTAAATGAAAGTGGCCCCATCTGTCAGGATGTCGTAGGAGGTTCTCAAATTAGAAGGAAGGTTGGACTAGATAGATGACCTCTCTAGTCTCTTTGGAACTCAGATTCAATTATTCTCTGAATTAAACTTATTAGGAACCTTCTAGCTTGAACAATTTTACATTGGTCCATAAAGAGAAAATATTATGAGTTGACTGAGAGGCTGAATATAACATTATAACTTTAACTACAGTTAGATCTACCGTTAGATCTGGGCAGATTACTTTCACTTTCCTCAATGTTCCAATATAATTTTGTTCCTTCAAAAATGTTGTAGACAGATGTACCCAGTGGCTAGTATTTATAAGCTGGGATTTTACAAGCATATTTCCCTAAAGGATTTTTTTTGTTCCAAAAACTTTATTTCACCCTAGCTGAAACTCATTTTATAGGTTTCTTTTTGGGTAGCATAATCTCTAATACAGATGTTATTATTTACATAAAAGTATTAACTGCTACTCATTGTGAAGCATTCTATTTAATTTCAAAAGTTAGGATTTTGTACATTATCATTCATTGTCATTTGTTAAGGTGTATTTAATTTGGATATAATGACCTATAGAAAAAAGTCACTTTAAAGAAAAACTTTTCAAAAATGATTTTTATATTAATACATAATAGATGTACATAGTTTAGGGGTATGCATGGTAATTCAACACATTCATATAATTTGTAAAGATCAAATCAGTATAATTGGGATACCTATCACCTTGAATATTTGTATTTTATGTTAGAAACGTTAGAACTATTCTTTTGTAGCTAGTTTGGAATTTATAATAGATTATTGTAAACTAGAGTCACCCTACTGATCCACCTAACACTAGGTTTTATTTCTTCTATCAAACAGTATATTTGAACCCATTAATTAATCTGTCTTCATCTTTTCCTTCCTACCCTTCCCAGTCTCTGGCAACCACCAATCTACTCTCTACTTTCATTAGATTCACTTTTTTTTTTTTTAATCTCCTACATATAAATGAGAACATGTGATATTTGTCTTTCTGTGCTTGGCTTATTTCACTTAACATAATGACCTCCAGTTTCAGCCACGTTGCTGCAAATGACAGGATTTCATTCCTGATATGATGGAATAACGATCCATTGTGTATATACACCACATCTTCTTCATCCATTCATCTCTTGATGGGTACTTAGGTTGATATATTTTGGCTGTTGTGAACACTGCTGTAGTAAACATGGGAGTGCAAATACCTCTTCGATATTATTGGTTTTCCTTCTTTGGGATCTGTACCCACTAGTGGGATTGCTGGATCATATGGGAGTTCTATTTTTAGTTTTTTGGGGAACCTCCAAATTGTTCTCCATAGTGGTTGTACTAATTCACATTCCTACCAAGAGTGTACAGGGGTTTCCCTTTCTCCACATCCTCTCCAGTATCTGTCATTGCCTATCATTTTTATAAATAACATTTTAACTGGGGTGAGGTGATATCTCATTGTAGTTTTGATTTGTATTTCTCTGATGATTAGTGATGTTAAACTTTTTTCATACACCTGTTGGCCATTTTTCTGTCTTCCTTTGAGAAGTATCAGTTCAGATTTTTGCCCATTTTTAATTGAATTATTTGTTTTTTGCTCTTGAGTTGTTTCAGCTCTTTATATGTCATGGTTATTAATCCCTTGTTAGATGGGTAGTTTGCTGATATTTTCGCCCATTTTGTGGGTTGTCTCTTTAGTTTGTTGATTGTTCCCTTTTTTTTGTGCGGAGGTTTTTGTTTTTATTTTTTTTGAAACAGTCTTCTTCTGTCACCCTGGCTGGAGTGCACTGGTGCGATCACAGCTCACTGCAGCCTCAAACTCCTGGGCTCCAGCTGTCCTCCCACCTGTCTCCTGAGTAGCTGGTAACACAGGCATGCACCGTCATAGCTGGCTGCTTTTAAAATTTTTTGTAGAGATGAAGTCCAACTCTGTTGCTCAGGCTGGTCTCACACACCTGGCCTCAAGCAATCCTGCTTCCTTGACCTCCCAAAGTGCTGGGATTACAGGCGTGAGCCACCGTGCCTAGCTTGTAGAAGATTTTTAGCTTGATGTAATTCCATGTGTCAGTTTCTGCTTTGATGCCTGTGCTTTTGAGGTCTTACACAGAAAATCATCACCCAGCCAATGCCCTGGAGCATTTCCCAAACATTTTCTTCTGGCTGTTTCATATTTTCAGGTCTTAGATTTAAGTCTTTAATCCGTTTTGACCTGATTTATATGTATGGTGAGAGATGGAGTCTAACTTTATTTTTCTGCCTGTTGTTAACAGGTTTCCTAGCACCATTTATTGAAGAGACTGTCCTTTCCCCGTTGTATGTTCTTGGTGCCCTTGTCAAAGATGAGTTGGCTATAAATACGTGGATTTATATCTGGGTTCTCTGTTCTGTTCTGGTGTGTGCGTTTTTTTTTTTCTTTCCTAAGTCAGTACCAGGCTCGTTTGGTTATTATAGTTTTGCAGTAAAATTTGAAGTCAGGTAGTTTGATGCCTCTAACTTTGTTCTTTTTGATCTATACCTTTGACTATTCAGGGTCTTTTGTGGTTTAACATAAAGTTTATATATTTTTTTTCTATTTTTGTGAAGAACGTCATTGGTATTTTGATAGGGATTGCATTGAGTCTGTAAATTGCTTTGGGTAGCAGTGCCATTTTAACAATATTAATTCTTCCAATCCATGAGCATGGAATATCTTTCCATTGTGTAATGTGTCCTCTTTGGTTTATTTCATCAGTGTGTTATAGTTTTTATTGTATGGGTCTTTTACTTCTTTGGTTAAATTGCTTCCTAGGTATTTTACATTCGTTGTAGCTGTTGTAAATGGGATTGCCTACCTGATTTCATTTTCATATTGTTCGCTGTTGGTGTATATAAATGCTACTGATTTTGTAGGTTGCTTTTGTATCCTGCAATTTTGCTGAATTCATTTATCAGTTCTAACGGTTTTTGGTGGAGTCTAGGTTTTTCTAAATATAAAACCATGTCATGTGTGAACAAAGGCGAATTTGAACAAAAGGGTAATTTGACTTCTTCCTTTCCAATTTGGATGCCTTTTGTTTCTTTCTCTTGCCTAATTGCCCTGGCCAGGATTTCTAGTACTATGTTGAATACAAGTGATAAAGGAACAACTTTTTTGAAGAATTAGTTTTTAGTTTTTTTTTTTTGAGACAGAGTCTCACTCTATTGCCCAGGCTGGAGTACCATGTTGTGATCTTGGCTCACTGCAACCTCTGCCTCCCGGGTTCAGGTGACTTTTCTGCCTGAGCCTCCCGAGTAGCTAGGACTATAGGCGTGTGCCACCATGACCAGCTAATTTTTTAATTTTTAGTAGAGACAGGGTTTCACCATATTGGCCAGGCTGGTCTCAAACTCCTGACCTAGTGATCTGCCTGCCTGGGCCTCCCAAAGTGCTGGGATTATAGGCATAAGCTGCCATGCCCAGGCTGAAGAATTCATTTTAAATCCTCATTTTTATGTCACTTAATATTTGTACATTCTTGTAAAAGTAATAGGTCATTAGGTGATATTATTGGGGCTTGCTTGTTATGTAAGCAACACTTGGAGTTTATAAATATACCACAAAATCTCTCATTTCTATGATACTTGACTGCATTAAAATTTGTTTGTGCATTTAATGCCTTTGAAACTCTTAGAAAAAGTTTGTATTAGGGAATTTAGCTTTGCAATGGCTTTCAAGCAATACATGCCATGCTAGTATTGCATTTTGAATTTTCTCAAAATTGACTATTGATTTTGAAGACATCTCCAGTTTGCTTTTAAAGATGTTAAAAATTTGTTTTCTTCTTCATTTTGTTTTCATTCAATATATGGCCATTGAGTAATTAATGATAGTGTGGTATAAGGCTCACAAAAAAAATGATGCATAGTAACTATAGGAAAAGAAAATTACCAGAACTTTAGGCTCAGTAACATTTCTTCATAACAGCATTGTGAGGCAATAGCACTGAAGTTATTATTATTAATGCTGTGTTTACCCATGTTTTTCGTTCATTCGTTATATGTAGGATTTGTCTGAATCAGTTAATATACAGTATAGTTATGTATCACTTGACAGTGGGGAGATGTTCTGAGAAAAGTGTCAAGTGATTTCCTCATTGTGTGGACATCATAGGGTGTACTTACATGAACCTAGATGGTACAGCCTACTACGCACATTGGCTGTATGGCATAGCCTATTGCTCCTAGGCTGCAAACCTGTATGGCATGTTACTGTACTGTAGGCAGTTGTAATACAATGGGAAGTTTCTGTGTACTAAACATATCAGGAACATGGCTGAAACTGGAAACCATCATTCCCAGTAAACTGACACAAGAACAGAAAACTAAACACCGCATGTTCTCACTCATAAGTGGGTGTTGAACAATGAGAACACACAGACACAGGGAGGGGAACATCACACACTGGGGCCTGGGGGTTAGGGGGCTAGGGGAGGAAGAGCAGGGGCTGGGGGGATTGGGGAGGGGTAGCATTAGGAGAAATACCTAATGTAGATGACGGGGTGAGGGAGGCAGCAAACCACCACCGTGGCAATGTATAGCTATGTAACAAACCTGCGCTATCTACACATGTACCCCAGAACTTAGAGTCTAAAAAAAAATTTTTTTTAATCTAAACAGAGAAAAGATACAGTAAAAATATGGTATTATAATCTTACGGAACCACTGTATATGCAGTCTATCGTCGGCCATGACATTGTTACGCTGCACATGACTGTATTCAGTTTTTTGACCGAGACTGTTGGGTTCTGTTTTCTCCATCAGCATTTGTGAGAAGTGCTGTCTTTTGACTGTGTACAGTCACTCGGAAACAGGCGGAGCAGAAGTTTGGGTCATCTGATTTTGTGGCTGTGAGACCTTGACTCAGCAGCAGGTGCTGGCACTTCTCCCATAGTGTGGCCCCCACAGAGCAGGAGGCAGGAGCATGAGGCCAGCTGCCAGCACAGTGGCACTGCAGTGTTGCCTGTTCAAGATGCGGGCTTGGAATCCGAAACGCTAATGGAGAATGGCGGGGAATCTTTAAACAGAAACTCCATGAAAGTTTTGCTTGATGGACAGTGATCGCAGGTGGAGTGGCTTATTTTAAATAAAGGGATTGCTTGGCTTCTGACACGGAGGTGTAGGTGCAACAAACACTGTTCTTCCTTTCACATTTACCACCATTGCCACCATCACTGTCACCTCCCATCCATTAATTAATTCATTCATGCATGCATTTACTTAACATATGTTTATTGGGTATTTACCATGTGCCAGGCACTTCTTAAAGTCCTATACTTTCGACAATAAACAATTTAAACAAGATCCCTGCGGAATGTACATTCTAAGGCAGGCCTTATGTTAAACAATTTACAGCCATTACTTTACGTGATCCTTACAATAACCCTGGGAGGCAAACATAATTATCCCCATTTTATAGATTAAGAAACCGAGGCTCAGAGAAATTAAATCAGTGTCCAGTGTCACACAGCGGGATCTGACATCAAGCCAGAGGGACTCTACACTGTGGGCCCTGAGCTGTTTTGCAAGCCTCTTAGGAGCAATGACTGAGTGGCCAATGAATTGCACATGAGTTGTACATTTGCATGAGTTTTCAGCATCACACATGGGAGGTAAAGCTTCACACCACCCCCGTTTTAGATATGAAGGCCAGTCCTCCCTGGCCTTACTGTATTCTCTGGGCAAATTTGGAAACCTTTGGTTTTAGAAACAGACTTTCTAAATTTGGGCCTTTTGATCAAATGGGGAGAAAAATCAGCTCCCCAAGTAATGTTTCTGAGGATGTCAGGATTCTCAGATGTCAAACTTGGTGTGCTTCATTTTCTTCTGGTATTGCCTTCATCTGAGACATTTTTGCCACTGCATTTCTGAAGGTCTGTGTTCCTTCAGCCTACATTCTTTGAAGTATTGCGTCTTCATCAGAAACTGTGTAGGGAAGCCCTCTTAGCACATAAATATTGCTGAGTTTTTTTGCCCGTTAATGTAATTACATCCAAGGTGCCTCTTTACATTTGTCAGGGACTACTTAATCTTTTGTAATCCTGTTTGGGTAAAAGTAATTTATGTTTTTAATCTTTATTATCCTTTTATTTTTACTTTTTTGTTCCTTGACTATAGATGCAGCAGTTAAGGAGTGGTGCTTGTTCTTTTAGAAGCATTCTGTGACCTGAAAAGTAAAGAACATGGAAGCAGTTTTTATTATTGTCTTTCTTTGAATTCTAAGCAGAGAGGTTATTTCTGATAGCTCACATTATTTTAGAGCTTTTATTTATTGACTTTTTGGAGACAGGATATCACTCTGTTGTCCAGGCTGGAGTGAGTGCAGTGGCGTGATATCGGCTCATTGCAACCTCTGCATCCTGGGTTCAAGTGAGTCTTCCATCTCAGCCTCCTGAATAGCTGGGACTACAGGTGCATGCCACCACACCTGGCTCATTTTTTGGGAGAAATGGGCTTTCACTGTGTTGGCCAGGCTGGTCTTGAACTCCTGACATCAAGTGGTCCACCTGCCTTGGCCTTCCCAAAGTGCTAGGATTACAGGCGTGACCCACTGCACTTTGCCTAGAACTTATATTTTTAATGTCACTTTTTCTTATAATTATTTATAGGTTAGAACATGTTATTGACATTTTTATTTGTGATAGGCATTATGATTGTCAACCCCACTTTATGATGAGGGAAGATGGGATTCAGGAAGCCTCTGAGTTATGAAGGGATGAATTGATAGCCCAGATCTACTGGTTTTGAAGCCTGAGAGGTTTCCACTGTTTCTCTATTTTTTATTAATAATAATTTGTCATGGGATAGTGGCTCTCAAACTTTTCATTCTGGAGGTGTTTCTATGCCCCATGTTTTCATTTTCTATTCTCCAGCTCTTCTCTGGATAGGAACAGAAACCCTCAAGAACATACCTTTGCACTCATGTGTGCACATACAGTCTAGGATAGGCATGTCTTTGATTACGATCAGGTTTGCAACAATTTTTGCATAGTATTTGACTAGGCATGTAGTAAAACACTGTGTTTTTAATGGATTGATTTACCGCAGTATGTGTGTGTGTGTGTGTGTGTGTGTGTGTGTGTGTATACATATATTTCTTCCCATTATTTTATTAAGAAAAATTGGAAAAATATAGAAACATCAAAAGAGTTGTATAGTGAGCACCCTTAAACCCACCATTTGATTCTATAATTGTTAACACTCTGCTATTTTTGCTTTTACATGGGTCATTTTGCATTGTATGCTTCAGAATAGAATACTTCCTAAGTAGTAATTTACATCTTTCTCAGAGATCTTTGCCAAGGAGTTTAATTTTAGATGCCTGTTAACACATATGTCCTGTTATATTATTATCTCAGACTGAAGGAAGCATTAGAAAGATCAAGTCTAGTTTTTTGGACCTATCTGGTTTTTGTAATTTTAGGATGGTGAACTAAATTGACAATATTTGACTGTAGTTGGTCAGTCTAAAGAACTTGAAAAACCTTACCTAGTTTGAAACCCCAAGTGACTTTATAAATTTATAGAACTAAAGTCGTTTGGTTGATCTCAGTAATAAAACATGGAATCAGACAATGCAAACCCATTGGAAATGCCTGAGGAATGTTGGAGATAATTCATTTGTACAGGTGGTTCAGGCAGAGAGAGATCTACATATGAAATGTATCAAAAGGCCAGAATTGTTTTAAGAAGACCTAGAAGCAGGAATTAGTGGCTGGGCTCGGTGGCTCACACTTGTAATCCCAGCACTTGGGGAGGCTGAGTCAGGTGGATCACCTGAGATCAGGGGTTCAAGACAAGCCTAGCCAACATGGGGAAACCCTGTCTCTACTAAAAACACAAAAATCAGCTGGGTGTAGTGGCACATGCCTGTAATCCCAGCTACTCGGGAAGCAGAGGCAGGAGAATCACTTGAACCCAGGAGGTGGAGATTGCAGTGAGCCAAGATCTTGCCACTGCACTCCAGGCTGGGCAACAAAGCGAGACTCTGTATTAAAAAAAAAAAGGTGGCGGAGGGTGAGGGGGTGGGAATTAGAATAGGGGCATGCAAATATCTCCATGCAATTAATTGTTCTTCTGACATTTTTTTTGCCCTCTGATACCTAACTCTCTACATTTCCTTCTTCTGCATAATTTGTCTTCCCTTTATTTCACAGAGTTCCTTTTCTGTCTTAAATCGCTGTGCAAGGCTTTCTTTTACACTGGCTGTTATTTTATTTTACCTATTTTAGTAACAGAAATGATGCTACGGGTCTGAAGGAATCAGAGCTCATGATTTAATAGCATCCATTCTTCTTCTGTATTTACCTAACACACACACACACACACACACACACAAGCACGCACGCACGCATGCACCAAAATAACGTTTTGGGAATTCCCATGTTTTATGTTATGTGACTTGGCCTCCGTGGAAACCTGACTTCAGTCCCGGGGCTTGTGGTTACTTGGGTGGTACCTCCCTGTGCTGCTGCCTGCTGCTGGCCAGCTCTGTGACCTTTTGCAAGTCACTTAAGGTCTCTCTTTCTTTATCTGTAATTCGAGAGGGTTGGAATAGGGAATTTTGCAGGTTTATCCCACCAGCACTAAAACTTCCCTCTTTCTGTATTCACATTAACATTTTTTTTCTTCCTTCCTGCACTTCTCCCCTGCCCCCACTTCAATTTTTTGTGGTCAGGCTAATTTTTATAACTATTACACTGATGGTCTTCAAGAATGGCTCTTATTATTTGCCAATTAAGATTAGAAAGCATACCTTCAAGTGTGTAATAACTTCATATGGTAAAAGATTGTGTGTGTATACCCATATGGGTGGATGTGTGTACGTATATGTAAAGATAGTTTTCATCCAGATAAGGAATTAAAGGCTTATCTGTCTACTGTAGAATCTGATCTCTAATATTAGGTAAAAATCTGTTGGATATGTAGATCATTTTTCTTTTGACACAGGGTCTCACTCTGTCGCCCAGGCTGGAGTGCAGTGGTGCAGTCACGGCTCACTGCAGCCTTGACCTCCCTAGGCTCAATAGATCCTGCCACCCTAGCTCTCAAGTAACTGGGACTACTGGCATGTGCTACCACGCCTGTTTTTTGAGACAGTGTTTTGCTGTCACCCAGGCTGGAGTGCGGTGGCACAATCTTGGCTCACTGCAGCCCCTCCCTCCCAAGTCAGCAGTTCTGCCGCAGCCTCCCGAGTAGCTGAGACTATATGTGCATTCTACCATGCCTGGCTAATTTTTTTGTTTTTAGTAGAGACGAGGTTTCACCATGTTGGCCAGGCTGATCTCAAACTCCTGGCCTCAAGTGATCTGCCCACCTTGGCCTCTCAAAGGCTGGGATTACAGGAATGAGCCATCGCACCTGGCCCTGGCTATTTTTTTTATTTTTGTTTATCTATTTATTTTTTGCAACAGAGTCACTCTGCTCCTCAGGCTGGAGTGCAGTGGCTCGATCTCTGCTCACTGCAACCTCCACTTCCTGGGTTCAAGCGATTCTCCTACCTCAGTCTCCTGAGTAGCTGGGGTTACAGGCACACACCAGTATGCCTGGCTAATTTTTGTATTTTTAGTAGAGATGGGGTTTCACCATGCTGTTCAGGCTAGTCTCGAACTTTTGACCTCATAATCTGCCCGCAGCAGCCTCCCAAAGTGCTGGGATTACAGGCGTGAGCCACCGTGCCCGGCCTGTTTTTATTTTTTGTAGAGACAAGGTCTCCCTTTGTTGTCCAGGGTGGTCTCGAACTCCTGGGCTGTGTGATCTGCCCACATCAGTCTCTCTTGTAGCTTGGACCACAGGCGTACACTCCCAGGCTTGGCTAATTTTTAAATTGTTTTTTCTGATAGAGACAGGCTCCCTATGTTGCCCAGGCTGGTCTCAAACTCCTGGGCTCAAGTGATCCTCCCAAAGTGTTGGAATTACAGGCATGAGCCGCTGTGCCCAGCCTCTGTTGTTATTTTTGAAATGATGAAGATATTACCTTAAAAATCTCTTGTCATATGTTTGTCCAGGATAACTTGTGTATTCACATATTTAGAATATGTATATTTTGAAAACCTTTGATTGAGTGGTTTTCTTCTGTAAAATACGGAAGGTCTGTGATCCTGTTTTCCTATTCATCGTCCCCACTCCACCATAATATGAAAGATCTGAAAATGCTGCTTTATCATTTGAGTATTTTTATTTATTTTATGTTTTTAAATTGATTTATTTTTTATATTTTTTTGAGAGGGAGTCTCTCTCTGTCTCCCAGAGCACAGTGGTGTGATCTCAGCTCACTGCAACCTCCGCCTCCCAGGTTCAAGCAATTCTTCTAAGCCTCCCTAGTAGCTGGGATTACAGGTGTGCGCCATCATGCCTGGCTAACTTTTATATTTTTAGTAGAGATGGAGTTTCACCATATTGGTCAGGCTGGTCCCAAACTCCTGACCTCGGGTAATCCACCCTCCTCCGCCTCCCAGAGTGCTGGGATTACAGACATGAGCCACCGTGTCCAGCCTTTTTTGGGTATTTTTAAAATGTAAGGTCTTTCGTCAAAGGATATAGCAAGACCCCAAAACACTCTGAACCTTTGCTGTATATCACTTTTATTTAAGATAATTTAATGGCTCATTTTTAATAAACAAGCACCTCGTTGGGGTAACAAGGACTTCCAGTGTCCAAGACTGTAGTTCAGCTAACTTAAAAATGAAAGGACTCCAGCAAGGAACACAAGTAAGTTTATACCCGATATTTTGCAAATCATGATATTATTTTTAAGGGCCGCTCTTGAGCCAGGGTTTTTATGATCATAACATTCCAGCTGTGGTTTTGGAGGCAGCATGTTTACTACTGCTCTAAATACAAGGATGGTAGGTGTGTATTCTTACTGCTAACGGGCTGAAAAAAGAAGCTGAGCCTCCCTTCAAGTGAGTAAACCTTTATTCGGTGGGCTTGGGCGCCGTGTTCCTATGGACCTTCGGTGGTCATTATGGAATGCAGGCCCAACAACAACCCAGTCATGGGCGAGCCTGGCCTCTCCGAGGCATGATGGCACGCTGTCCCGGCTCATGGCTTCAGGCAGCCCATGGAAAACCGCTTTCTGGTTAAGTCTGCCTCATACTGTTCCACCAATGGAAAAAATTGAAAATGATGAGGGTGTGTAGCTAGCAGACAAAAATACATCCAGCATTGCACAGGATCTGTTTTTAGCTCTCAACGGCTGAGCACTTGAAGTGTTAGACACTGTTTCCTGGCTTACCATGAGCAGAAGGAAGAGTGAGTTTGTGGATGTGTATATAGACTCTCGCTTTGTGAAACTTTTCTTATTAACAAAAAGACCCTGAGGAAAACTGGCTACATCAAAAGCGTTGGCAAAGGTAAGGTTATAAATGTTTACTTCCCCTCTTCTGGAGTTGAGATGTAATTTTATATATGAGATATAAATGCTTCTCACAATGCTCCCTCCGGCAGTATCTAAGCGCTGACTTATCTTTGACATGATTTTGTACTTAGGCTGCATACGTTGCTTTGCATAAGAGACTTGTTACTTTTCAACTGGAGTGTTTATATGCTTTCAAACACCTATAGGTGATTTACTGCAGTTGCCTGCCCTGTTTTACTAATTAATTCTCCAAAAGTTGTATGTATTGTATGGATTTATTTTCTCCTGATGGTCTCAAGAAAGTACCACTTCTCAGTCTGAGCACGTTAAAGCACTGATGACCATTATGTTACCAGTTAATTTTTTTTCAGGGTAGAAAGGGAAATTAAAATGTGGCAGAGATTGTGTTTTGCAGTTTTTTGGTTATTATGTAATCTCATCGGGACTTCGTTTTTAGCTGAGTGGGCTATTTGGCTTAAGAGTTGCTTTTCAAACTTGTAATTTGATGTTCACTGTTTAGTATTGTCTGTCTTAAACTTTATGAGAAAGAAATGGAATCTTTTGGAATCTTGGGAGGGGGAGGTCCTTGTTTAAGTGGAATGATTGATTCGTGTTCTAGTCCATTAGAGGCTGCTCATTCATTACTGTGTTTGAAATGCCCGAAGCATGAGTCCTGCTGAACGTCTCGTGTGTGCTCATCCTCAGGGGCCGAGGAGTCCTGGCTTTGGTGTAGTTCTTTTTTGGCTTTACATTAACTTGGCCAAGCATGTAATTCGCAGAAAATTGGTAGGTGGAGAGACAGAAATAGGGAGCTTCATTGAAGTCACTGTAACTTACAAGATTATTTATAGAATTTCTGGAAAGTAAGGGCACGGGCGAACAACTGCCGGAGTTTTCCCCAACATGTTTAAACATTTTCTCGTGGCCTCTCGTCACACTTAGGAATCCTAAAATTTTCTACTTTCAGCATTACCAGGTTATGAATTATTTTCAGGCAGGCTACGTGGGTTCCTTTTCAGCGGTGTTGGGTCGGGGCTGCCTTCCGCATGGGTGTCTTGTGCCTCTGCCATTTGTTCACTTCCTTTACAGACACGTCTTTAGGGAGGGAGGAACGTGAGTGTGGCTCAGGTAGGCTACAGTTCGTAGAAAGATTGGTCACATTTTACGGATGACTTTTCCTTTTACTCTGAAAGATGCTGCTCTGACAGAGCCAGCAAGCATCGAGAACAGGAACGGAGGCGGGCACTGACTGCCTCCTTCTCCGGTCACATTAATACTTGTCACCTACTTTGATTCTTGCCAGAGCTTGTGGACAGAAAGCAAAGTCTGTTGAAGAACCTGATGACTCGAATCCATACTGACCAGACCCTAAATAGTGTTTTGAATGCAAATAGATAACGCCTTTTTTCAATGCTTTAGTGTCGGGGGAGTGACAGCAGAGTCCTTTCATTAGATCAGGCCTGCAGGAAGGATGCCTGTGCAAGATAAGCATTAGGCTCCTTGAGAAGAGATTACTTTTCCAGTGGGTAAGTGGTCCTTCACTAACCCACTAAGTAAAACAGATGATTCTGACTTGGTGGTCCCAGATTGTGCTTGAGCAGCGCCATGCTTTCTTTTGCAAAATTAGTGCAGGCTCTCTGCAGCGTCTTCCCACCAGAAGTGTTGGCTAAAATAACACAGAGCTTGAGCCCCTTAAATCCCTGATGGGGCACTTTACGTGATGTGTATGTGCCTCTATGTTTGACTCACTTTGTAAGAAATATTCTGTGATTATAATAAGGTTAGTAAGATCTCTTAGTTCAACTTTTAGATTAAAAAATATTTCCTTTTTATGGAACATGAAGAATAAGGTCTATTTGGACTTTTTTTTTTTTTTTTTTTTGAGACGGAGTCTCGCTCTGTCACCCAGGCTGGAGTGCAGTGGTGTGATCTCGGCTCACTGCAACCTCCGCCTCCCAGGTTCAAGTGATTCTCCTGCCTCTGCCTCCCAAGTAGCTGGGACTATAGGTGTGTGCTGTCATGCCTGGCTAATTTTTTGTATTTTTAGTAGAGACAGGGTTTCACCGTGTTAGCCAGGATGTTCTTGATCTCCTGACCTCATGATCTGCCTGCCTCGGTCTCCCTAAGTGCTGGGATTACAGGCGTGAGCCACCGTGCCCAGCCTATTTGGACATTTTTTTAAAGGAATAATTTGCATCTTCTTAGTGAAATTAAGTATGCTTTATATGTGAAGGTAATAATGGCTTTACTAGACGGGCTAGAAAAAGATCCAGGTACGTAATAGAGAGAAATAGCAGCAGTATTTAAGAGAGTAAAAAGTCATAATAATGTTAGTAGATAAATCTGAATTTCTGACTGTTGAATTCTAATAACAGGGTGGAATGTCTTTATTATTCAGTTCTACTTAAAACAGGCTTACAAATACCAGGAGGCTTCAACATCAGAGTCTCAGGAAACATATTGAACACTCAATTTTCAGGTGTTTATAGTCCACAGTATTGTAGACATAGAATATTACAGCTGAAAATGGACCTTAGGCGATATTTCAGAGGAGACAATTGAAGAACCAGAGAACTGAAGTGACTTGTCCAAAGCCGTAGAGATGGTTAGTTATCCAGCTGGAAAGAAATTCCAGGTATCCTGTTAGTCCTTGTCTTACTCTACCTGTTCCTTAATTGAGAAAACTTTGGCACATCCTGATGTATCTTAGATAATTGATAGTGCCTAAATCTACAGACACATGCACATACTTTTTTTTTTTTGGAGACAGAGTCTCCCTCTCTTGTCCAGGCTGAAGTGTAATGGTATGGTCTTGGCTCACTGCAACTTTTACCTCCTGCATTCAAGTGATTCTCCTGCCTCAGCCTCCTGAGTAGCTGGGATTACAGGCTCCCACCACTACGCCCAGCTAATTTTTTTTGTATTTTTATAGAGACAGGGTTTTACTATGTTGACTAGGCTGGTCTCAAATTCCTGACTTCAAGTGACCCGCCCACCTTGGCTTCCCAAAGTGCTGGGATCACAGGCGTGAGCCACTGCGCCCGGCCTACATGCATATACATTTCCTTTCCTCCCTCCTTCCTTCTTCCTTTCCCTTTTTCCCCTGGTTCTTTCTTTCATCTATTTACTTACCTGTTTATCAAATCTGTTTGGTAACCTGTCTGTTGGTCTGGTTTACCTGTCTGTTTAAAGACAGACTTTAAAGCTCTGGTGGAGAAAAGGGCCTTTGCTTTTCTTTAGCCTAATCAAGTTCAAAGGTTTACATTCAATCTGTGACCCTCAGCTCTCTGACTGTTGCCAGGGAGAATTTTAGGTGCACATGTGTTACCCTAACCTATGCAATAAGACAGCTTTGATTAGACTTCACCTGGCCATCTCTTCCTGTTTCAGCCTTTGATTGAGTTTGTTTGTTTCATGGTCACATTCCAATAGAAGACTGTTTAGGTTTTGTTACTCCTGTGCCTTACAAAAAAGAAGCCCTGGAAGGGAACAGAAAGATAGCAGATGAGGCCTGCCTTTAGTGCCAAGGTGATGTCAGGCACTTTTGGAAAAGTAAACTTTACACATAAAGTGATAGACCAAGTTATCATTTACACTTAAGGAAAGGGATGTGGTGGGCCCCACAGATAGTGTCGGGATGAAGTTGATTCAGGGCGTTCCTAGGACTTGAATAAAGGTTAAAAAATCCTGGGTATTGTTCAAGCACTGGAAAGCGAGAATAATCCTTATCCTGCCTTTGTACTTGACCCTGACCCTTCTCTATAGTTGCAGAGTTGCTGGAGTTGGATTTCTAAAATGGAGATGTGAAGAAGGGCTAAGGAGAGATGGGGTTTGCAAGCTTTTAAAGACAAAAGCTAGAATCCATGCGATTAAAGGCAATGAGAAGAAACCCACTAGAGAGAATAAAGATAGACTTGTTTGCAGGCTGCCCTTGGCCACCCCTGGAAGGTGGAAAAAGGCATCTTAAAGACAAGTGAAAGGAAGCTTTATACCCAGACACAGTGGTGAACTGAGGAAACTCATGACATTAGGAGGTGCTAGACAGTAAAGTGCTTCATGGAAATGTCCATACATTCTTGGAATACGTACACACACACACACACACACACACACACACACACTCCATTGAAAATTGATAGGCTGATCACAAATGTATCCAAACAGCCAGACAAGCTAACTATAAAACAACAACAATAACAAGATGCCTGAATTAACAGGAAACTAACAGTAACTGTCACTTACCTTTTTAAAAAATGTCGGCAGGGCGCAGTGGCTCATGCCTATAATCCCAGCACTTGGGAAGGTCAAGGCGGGAGGATCACAGGGTCAAGAATCAAGACCATCCTGGCCAACATGGTGAAACCCTGTTTCTACTAAAAATACAGAAACATTAGCTGGGCATGGTGGCGTGCACCTGTAGTCCCAGCGACTCAGGAGGCTGAGGGAGGAAGATAGCTTTAATCCGGGAGGTGCAGGCTGCAGTAAGCCGAGATCGTGCCACTGCACTCCAGCCTGGTGACAGAGCGAGACTCTCTATCAAGAAAAAGAATGTTACTTACAGCAGAAAAAATAGAAATTACAAGACAGCACAGTGACATGCAGGTAATCAAGGGGTTTCTCACTGGAGCTCTTTCATCCTGGCGCCCTACTGCGTGCATGTGATTTCGTGCCTCTCAAACGTTTCTGCAAGTTTCTGTGATAGGAGGGGCGGTTGCTCCACCTCCTGTTGTGTGTGTGACTCCTCCCCCTTTGACCCCTTCTAGGACATTTCAGGAATGGCCCCTCTCTCTAAACTACATCACATTCTCCCTGTATTTCTCATTAGCGTGCTGGAATTTCTCCTGGGGATACACACATACACAACAATGTAGCTCTTTAGATCCTTCTGTCCTTCCCACTGGCATCGGATTCCTGTCTGCTCCCCTTTATAGTAAAACTCTTTGAATGAGCTGACTCTATTCACTCCCTTCAACTTCATTGACCTCATCCTCAAACTCAATCCAGTTCATCTTTCTCCACCTCACTCTGCCCTTGTCCTGTTCACAGAGACCTGCACAATGGCAGGTCTGCTAAATGCAGTGCCCGTTCTTGGTTTTTGTTATTTGTATCCGAAATATTTGACATGATTGCTCAGTCTTCTCCCTGAAATCCTTTTCCCGATTGGCTTTGGGTGTCACACACTCTCTTGGTTTTCTGTTTTTTTTGAGATGGAGTCTCGCTCTGTCACCCAGGCTGGAGTGCAGTGGTGTGACCTCGGCTCGCTACAACCCTGCCTCCCGGGTTCAAGTGATTCTCCTGCTTCGGCCTCCTGAGTAGCTGGGACTACAGGTATGTGCCACCATGCCTGGCTAATTGTTGTGTTTTTTTTTTTTTTCAGTAGAGATGGGGTTTCACCATGTTGGTCAGGCTGGCCTCGAACTCCTGACCTCAGGTGATCCGCCCGCCTCGGCCTCCCAAAGTGCTGGGATAACAGGCATGAGCCGCCATGCCCCGCCTCTTGGTTTGTCTTAATTCAGTTGACTGACTGCTCCTTCTGTCTTCTTCATGGATTTCTCCTCATTTCCTTGACCTCTTGATGTCAGGGTGCCCCAGGGTCTCCTTGGACCTCCTGTCTATCCTTTGTTCACTTATGGAGAGCTTGTCCAGCTTG